>WBMW01005472.1:94867-189018 GCA_013396635.1 Penelope pileata | reverse complement strand
TTTTTTTTTTTTTTTTTTTAAATCTTGCTTGTAGTTTCCTGTCCCTTTGACTCAACAAAAGTCCGTGACATACAGGGAAATAATCATTGTCACAGGTGTATGATGTATAGGCTCTGTTTTTCCAACCTGCTCTTTCTCTGGCGATTCTCTGTGCCCTCCTTCCAGTAAGTGAGGAGTTGAAATAATTTGGGCCACTGTGGTACCATCATGGTGCTTAGAGGCAGTTTGGTCCCAGAGGAGCTGCATTTTTTAAAAGACCATCAAAAGTCTGACTGAGCTTGAGAAGGAGACATGAACAAATTCACTGAATTTTAATCTGGATGAGATGGAGCTGTTTTTAAAGAAGGAATATGTAAGAATGAATGGAACCTGAGGGAACAGAGATTTCTTTTTTCAGCGACTGCCTATCTTTCCACAAAGCATTGGCAGTGTAGGGATATATTAACACCTTATGTTCATCTTGAGTAAAGTATGGTGAGATAGGCATTATATTCCTTGTTACTAGAGTGGGATTTCCTCTTCTCGGGACTAGTAAGCTGTCAGTGAAGACACTAGCAGGGATGGCATTTGAGACACGCCATCCCAGGACAGGGCACTCCTCAGGACTGCATCTACACCAGTACAACTCACCAGCACTTCTGATGGAGCAGTTAAGTGGTTTGGAACCTCTCTCTTTTTCATTTCTTCTTCCTCCCCAGGACAGACGAAGTTAACAGGCACTTGAGCAGGAAGTCCCCCAGTTTAATTGTCTAGCACTCACAGGTGAGACATTTTCAGTGGAGGACTCTTGACTCTGCAGCTCTCATCCAAGGAATCCCAGAACGGATTCATTGACCTTTGGGGCACACACAGGCAGGCTTTTACCTGAAGGAGAAATGGGTGAGCTGGTCTTGTCTTGGAATTACACACAGAGAAAGGAAACAACTATTGCACAGTGGTGGCTTGGTGAACTCTGTGCATCCACTCTGCGTTAGGTACATATTATACATATTATCTCACCATCTCCATCTTCTAGTTTGTTTGTACCTCACAGTTTTCAAAGGGGGATTACTCTTCCATGAATTCATTCACCTCTCCTACTGCTGTCCGCAAAGATTTACCCTCTCAAAAAGAGAATGAATATCTTATCCCCAATAACTTTTCCCTTAGTTTGCAATTCGAACAATGATTTTGTGTTCAGTGTAAATGCTGGTAGACAAACGTTTTCATAATATCATTGGCCATGATTTCCCTGATTCGAACAAAATCTTCTGAAATCCATGGGTATTACACAGACTCCAAATGTCATTCAGTGTAACTTACTCTGTGATGGATAGACTACACAAATCTGCTAGCATTCTTTTCTGCTGTAGATCATTATTGAGTTAGGCATGCAAGCAGAAGAATCTGAATGTCATGCAGTGCCAGAATTTATAATCCATCATTCCATCTTGGTTTGCACTTTACATCCCAAGCTTGTAAGTAGGTGTACCTAGAGTGACTTCAGTTTTATTTCTTACTTCACTAAAGATTTGTCAAAGAGAAATCTAACTCTTTGATACTGGATATATTGAAAAAATAGTAGACATAAATCCTGTGGAAATATTGGTGATCAAGAACAGGAGAGTGATGGAGAATATGCCAAGCATGAAACAAAAAATTAAACTTCAACATCTATTTCCTAAAAAAGGAAAAATCAGTGTGGGATATGGGGAATGTCTGTTCTGTTGTGTTGGGTTTTGCTTTTTTGTTTTAACATTTTTATCTGAACTTTTGTTTAAATTATTACAGCTATCTTTCATGAAGAATACTGGTGTTTTGAGAACTCCTGCGCTACAGCTGAACTGGATGACCCAAGCATTTCCAGGCTCCCAGGCTGGGATATAAGCTCTGGATGCGTTATTACTTCACAAACGAGTGAGATGCAGATGCCCATTGTAATACCAATCTTCTGTGCATAGGCTAAACAAGACCTACACTGATTTCTGAGAAGTGTCCTTTGTGAACAAGAGTTGTTCTGTCAGGATGCAGACTCTATCAGTGTAACACGCAAACCATGCAGAGATGCAGCTTGTTGCTGTTTTATTCGTGATACACTCACCAGAAAACATGATTTCCAACGTGTCTAACCTCAGTAACTTAAAGCAGCATCTCTTGTAGGTGGATTTACACGAGAGTTTGCAAGGGGGAGAAGATTTGGTATGACTTTGTCAATACTTTTGGATTAATAGGTATCATTAACTATCATGCCAGCAGTGTTGCTTCACGTTTTTAAAACCGCTCATTTTGCCACATTGCAAAGATGTACATGGAGGTGCTTGGAGAACTTAGCCAGCAAAAGGCATGGTGAGTGTAAATCCAAGTGCCCCCAAATTGCTTGTGTCCATAAATATGCACACTGGGATCGATCCTTTGTCCTTTCCTTTCACACTGAAACTCCAACTCGATACGATCCCCCAAAGCCCCCTTTCTAAATGAAGGGATGAAGGCGGCAGTGGTTTGGCTCTGAACCCCAACAGCTCCAGGATTTGTAATCTCCACTGGTGCCTGTTGTTGAAGGAATTTGCATTCCTGGGTGATTAAAGGATGCTTTGTCCTTCAGGTTTTGTAGGTCATTTCATTATTAGAAGCTTGCAATATTTTTGCTGGACTCTCTTTCCTTTTCTCAAAAAAGGGGAAAAAAAATTGATCTTTTTATCCAGGACTTTATAAGAGTCATTGGTGAGCTCAGAAGCTTTAATGGAGTTGTTTATTGTAGTCCTAATAATCTCTAGCAGCAGCTTCCTGGAGCTGTAACAATGGAAGGGTATTTTATAGCTTTGAGCATAATAGCATCCTATGGAAAAAACATCTTTATTATCTCAAACTCTCTATCTCAAACTTAAAGAGCACACTAGAGAGACATCTTTATATATCTTTAACTCAATACTTAATAAGGACAGAAAATATACTCCTAATAAAGCAAAGAACAGTCTTAGCCTAAATTACCCAGTCTGCAGTACTCGTTACCTCTCTGAATTTGAATGTGTTCAGTCTGAAAACAAGCAACCACTCCCAGGAAGAGTAATTATTTTAATCTTTGTCCTGAAAGCTAACCGCATTTGCTTTTTGGTTGCGGAGGAGCCAGTCTTGATACGCATGCAGCTTGGTGTCCTGTATGCTGGTCTTTGGCAGGAGCCCATCAGACACCTGTGCTCCCAAACCTGGCCTGCCAGAAGTGCCCACTACAGATGTCAGAGCTCTTTTGTTGACTTCCTGTTAGTCGCCACTTAATGGATGTGAGCCGAACACAGCTTTGCCTAAGCACTTATCAATAGACAGCAAACATTCTTCTTTCAGTGGGCAAAGGGTCAAACTGTTTTGCCTGGCTATAAAGCTGTGCCAGATAATTGCTGGTGATTAGCAATTTTAATTACCAGGTGCTAGGGGTCGTTGCTTGTGGAGCTTTTTTTGCTGCTGTTGTAATTGGGCAGGCTGTTAATAGGTATGGCTTATTGTACGTATGCTGTATATTTTACAGATACATCGTGCATCCCTTTAAAGTGAGTAAAATAAAGTCAGTAACATAACCCGCTTCTGTTTGCATCTGATTAGCTGCATAGTGCTCCAACAGGTTTTTTGATAAAACTTGTCTGATAAAGGAATCTTTAATACAACTTACTAAAGCAGCTTTTAATCCTCTTGTAAACACTTGTATGTACTATTGTTATTGAAGAGAGGCAATGATTTTAAAATCTTTTCCTGCTACATTGGTCATGTTGGAACTAAGCTTGTCAAACATGTTCTACCTCATTGGTTTTGCATGCAGACTTTTAGGGGGTTTTCATAGAATCACAAAACCAACAACACAATTAGCAGTGAACTAATCTCTTTCGATATTCAGCAGTGAAATGGGTTCAAAATAAAACTGACATAAAAGACTCCTCTCTGATCTTCCTCACAGTAGTGAGAAAGTAAGCAGCTATAATACTTCAGTTTCTTTTTTTTCTAAAATTTCCATTTATTTCCTTTACTTACTTTACATCGCAAGCCCTGCAGACGTGCTGAAGGTCTCTGAAAGCTGAATGTACTGTTTACTAATCTACTTGGGCTAGTAGATTAGGCTTGCTCTTTAAGAGAACACAAAGGATGAATACCTCTGCAGTATGGCATCCTAGCTCTGTTTTTATTTGCTCTGCAGTAATACCTACTGTCCCAGCTCAGATCCCAGCTTCATTTATTCCAGCAGTAGCCCCAATGACAATTCATGGGCTACAACTCAGCCAACAGGATTGGTCAGGCAAACCCTCCCCAGCACCTTCTTTCCTGGAGTGTAAGAAGAGTTATATAAATATGGGGGTGGAAAATAGGTAGATTTTACTTTTTTTTTTTTTTTTTTTTAAGTAGAAAAGTCAAATGAGCTCACTCACTCCATTACAATACAATAAATGCAATATGGCACATTCTGCAGTCTTGGCAGGTTAACTGGTTTTCACAGGCAACCATTGTTTCCAGATCTGAAATGTGATCTTCACTGTAGAAACAAATTTCTCACCTGAGATATGGCTGAGTTCATTTTGTTTTCCTGTACAGTTTCACCTGGAAACAGATTATTTTGCTTGCTGCACCATAATTTTTGCCTACAATGACTGACCAAATTAAGATGTTCTTAACAGTGCGTACCACTGATGCCCTTTTATTTTGATTCCAACATGGACTCATCCATTTTTCAGGCTCCTAGTCATTCTTATGTCAAAAAGATGCAGAAACCAACAGAAGACTGTTGTTGCAAGGAGACAGATCACTAAAGAGATTTCTCCCCAGCTCTGCTCTCACAAAACTCTAGTATACGCTGATGAGCAAAGAGGAACATGCAAGCATCTAAACCTTACTTGTCCCAAATGTGATTGCAATTATTGCAGCCCACCCAAAAAGTCTCAGTTTTCGGACTCAGATAGATGCAAATACGAGTAAACAGTATCTTTACCAGATATATAATGATCAAAAGGAATCTGCATAAAAATATAATGCTGGGTTTGCTTTCTCTCACCATCTGTGTGGCAACATGTAGCCACACATAGCTGAGATAAGAATTCAGCTGCATTTGTAATACAATTCCAAAGCAGAGTGGATTATGGGTTGAGTTTAAGCCTTAACTTTGAATTGCCTTGCTTTTGTGGATTGAAGGTAGAACAACATTATTTGAACATAGTCTCTGGTACTTTGTTGATATTAGTTACCTGCTGTGACACACAGCACATGGCAGTTTCATTTTTGTACTCTGTAAAATACAGGTATTGTACACCTGAATTATAATCTTGCTGTGATAATATGCCTCTATTGATTCAACAAAACAAGTTGTCTATTTTGTCTTCACTCAGGCATTGCTATGAAGGAAAGACTGACGATCAGAAAGGTAAATATTTTGGACTTCACGTCCCGTGGCATGACAAAAAATATAAAAGTGCAATAATTTTGAAATGAGACCTCTCAGACAATGCCACTCCGTTTGAACCAGTGAGATGAACTTCTTACAAAAAGTGCTTAATATAAGCAATGTTAAAATGTTGTAGACCAATAATTTAAAAATGTATACAGTGAAAAATGGTCTATTTAGTGATGCACTACCATCTGAAGTATAAATACAAGGAACTAAAATGGAAAATAAGGCTGAATTTTGAACTTTCACAAAATGGATGCTCTCTTAAACAATGAACTACAATGCTTTGTTTTCCATAAGAATTTTGCATTTATTGTAATACATTAAAACCTAGAGGTTTTGAAGAATTTTATTCATAGACTACTAATTTTTTTATGTTCCATGAAAATCAAAGTTTAAAAAGTGATTTCCTTATGAAAGATTTCAGTTTAATTTTGAAGCGTCTTAGTTTAAAATAAAAAATTCCATACATTCACAGTAAATACATTGCAGTCCTGGTGCAGATACCCAAGCTGTGACCTTGGGAATTCTAATTTTAAAATCCTACATGCAGAGCACATAGGTTGTATGATAATGAGCCAGAGAACAGCCTGGACCTTTATTATTTGTCAGGAATCATAGATTCCCTGTCTGTGGCAGGGGGTTTGGAAGTAGATGATCTTTGAGGTCCCTTCTAAATGAAGCCATTCTGTGATTCTGTGATTCCCTCTCCCTGCTGCCACCCCTCTTTTGATGCAGCCCAGGATACTGTTGGCCTTCCAGGCTGCAAGTGCACACTGCTGGCTCACGTCCAGATTTTCATCCACCGGGACCCCCAAGTTCTTCCCTGCAGGGTTGTTCTCAATAAGTCTTTCTCCCAGTCTAGAGTGTTTTCAGAAAAGATCAATGGTGCCATGAAAGAATGTATCTTGGACCATCTTTTGTGCTCAAAACTTTTACTACAAAAGCGGATGGTGGCTGAAGGCTACATGGCAGCACTGCTATAAGCACTGGTGTACTCAGGTTTCTTCCTAGGGTTGCCAGATGCTGGGGCCAGGGACCAAGCAGGGGCAGGCTGGAGAGGCACTTGATTTGCCCTCGGGGCCTGGGGCCTCCTCAAGTGCCATCACTGAGTCTGTGAAGCCTCAAGAAATGTTTTTTATTCCCATCTTCCACTTCTGTGTGCACAGGCTGTCTCTGTCACTAACCTTTCACTGGTACCGTGCTGAAGCTGTGGGGCACACTAGTTAGGTGAATCTTTCAGTGGATATCCTTGTAGTGTTTTACTGACTCGTTTAGAAACAGGTGTTGTTTTGAATTATGTATAACTTGAGTAGGCAGACCAGGAAAATCGTATAATAAAGACATTTATAATAAAGCAATGAATCAACAGCTGGTGGACTTTGAATACCTGATGAAGGTGATGTTTCAGTCATGTGGAGACCGAGAGGGCTCAAGATTCCTTCAGAGACTGAGAAGCCCAAGGCATGCTTACGAAATTATAGGGGATGGAGTGCTGAGACACTCTTTGCCTTAGTAAATATCTTAGCATATGTGCCAGCAATGGGGGTGCTTGTATAGGAGATTCAACCCTAATCTCTGTCCTTGAGGGACTACCACTGGAAGGCAAGTTGGTACTTCTGCAGTGGTTAACATGGTCTGAATCTGGGAAGTGTGCCAGAGGAGAAAGTGTTGTAACCTTCCTACGTGCCAAAGAAAGCTAATTGGATTACAGAAATGGGAGACTTGACCTCCCAGAATGCCTTCTCTCCCATTCCCTGTGGTGAAGGAAATGATCTGGGCATCAGCAGCTGGAGACAGAGACCTGAGGATGGTGACTGGATCCACAGCAAGAGAAAATCATAACGAAATTAATTAATTTTCAGGGACTGGAGGAATAAGGGAGATCGTTGATATGCAAACAGAAAAGCAGTATGATTGAAGAGGTTAATGTGGTAGAAGCCTGTGAGAAAGGATAAAAGAAGCAAGCACAGAATGAAATAATAATATGAAATTATGATTTATGTCCTACAAAGAACATCTATTTTTCTAGCCAGGTTTTTTTCCTGAAATGATATGAGGAGCACAGAAGTTTGTGTACAAAGATAATACACCAGAGACTTTTTAAAGGCTCTCAGGTGCGTGTGAGATGTAGTGACTGCAGGACAAATATGTGACATGGAAAGTGTTACCTTAAAATGCATCAGTCATATATGTCAAGAACATAGTTGTCTGACCTGAGCCTACCAGTTGTCTTACTTCTTGTCTATCCTGGTTCCTACATTTTTGAAAACTGTTGATTAGTGTCCTGAATCTTCTTTTCTGGACATTGCAGTTCCTCCAATGATTTCCTAGACCTCTTGTCGGTAGTCATGCCCCTCTTGCCTCTGTGCAGTGGTCACACAACTTCAGTGAAAATCAATGCCTATAACTAGACTCCACACTTCAGTTTGCCAGCATGAGGGAAAGCAGAAGGATTACTTCACATGTCTTACAGATGACCCTCCTGTTTACACGTTCCAGCATGCTGGTTGTTATTTTTGCTGCCACATGATTTTTTTGGCTGACATTCAGCTTGTGATGACTCCAGATCCTGCAAAGCTGCTAAGGAGTTAGTTATTTCCCATTCTGTATTTATGCAGCTGAAATGCAGAAATGAATGTAGAACTTTGCATCCAAATTTTTTAAGACCATTCCTGTTTCTCAAAGCTCATTCAAACTCTGACTCTTGTCCTTCCAACTCCTCCTGGCAGGGAGTCAGCTGTAAATTTACAAAGTATACTCTCTATTCCATCATCCAAGTTGGTAGTGCAAATATTGAATAGTGTCAGACACTGGACAGACTCCTGGGAAACCCCTCTGAATGCATCCTTTTAATTTGATGTTGAACCATTGATAACTAACTTAACACAGCTTTCTGGCCAGTTTTGCATCTACCCTATGGCTGCTCTTTTGTTACTGTTCTGCAACTGGGGCTGTTCCTGTAAGCACCTGCTCTTTTGTCAAAAAATGTTTGGTTATATCCCCTGTACTCTCATGCTGGTAACCTCAGGGAACAGTGGCCAGACAGGCAGTGAGCGCTCACATCTGAGGAGTTCCTCTGAGCCCTCAGACAGGCAATTAGCACAGGATGAAAAGTTGGGGTGCCCGTGGGCAATTTCTCTTTTCATTCTGTCAGTTCTCTTCTATTCATTGTTCCAAAGAAATGTCCTCAGTACTCACGCATTTTTTTTCATGTACTGCTCTTGTGTCCCTTGGAAGAAAGAGAGTGTTTGCCTGTTTAATGGTGAGCTAATGTTAAACACAAGTATTTTTTTTTTACTCCCTAGCACTTGGTGACTTTTTCCCTAATATTGATATTTTAGTACCATACTTCATAACAAAAAAGGATGTAAAGAAATGATATGTGAACCCTGATACTAAAATACAATTCAGTTTGCAAGCCTCAAATGGATGTTTGGAGTTTTGGTTGCTCAGGTAGAGAATTAATACTTTGGAAATGAGAAGAATTCTTTTGCTTGGAAAAATAATTTATCTTTTAAAATGCCAGCATTTTTCTTACTCGACTCCTTTTTTTTTAAACAAAGTAGACAATGTTTCCCAGAGATGACTGATATAGATAATATTTATTTAGTAAGCATTGGAAGTTTGGATATAATTCAGGGATAATGGACATTAACAGTCAGAATTGTTCTAACCTTCCAGAGCAAGTGGAGACGGTGAATCAAAAATCTCTTACATATTCAAAGACGCACTTGTTGGAGGGTTGGATCAAGGCATTTTAATTCTTCATCTTTTACAAGAAGAGTAGACATGAGGTGATGGGAAATATTCTTGAACACAGCTCAGGAGTCCTTCGCAATTTGCTTGTAAGAGCACAGCCTGTTCTGGACCCAACCTTGAGAGAATAAGTGTTTGCAAGATGGGTGGATATCTAAAAGTACCTCAGATCTTGCCATTACAACATTTTAGATGTCAAAGGCAAAGATGGATACATGTGAAGAGGCTCTGAAAATGAGTGTTTCAGAAACTGAAGTTGCAATGTCACATTGTATGAATAATCCACTCTAAAAACATGGAAAATATTTAGCGAACAGTTGGAGTGACTGCAGTTGATTCAACACTATTTTAACAGGGGATAGAGGTCAGCAAATGCTATCTATATTTAAGTGGGTATATGAAAATTAGTATAAGCAATATTTTTTTAAAATATAAATCATGTGGTAGAAGTAAGAGAATTGGACGATAGTTTTTCAATATGAGAAGCCAAGCTAAGGAAAAATTAGGAGAGTAAAAATATTAATTTTGAACTGAGGAGAACATTTCAGCAATCATCAGAACACACAGTGAGGCTAAAACAAGCCCTAGCTCCAGTCCTAGCAGGGTGGAGTACTGACACACTCATTTTCACTTAGGGCAGCACAGAAGCTGCTGATCCCAGTGCTGGAGAAGTGGCATCCTGCAAATGTCTTTGTGGCATGTTTTTCCAAAAACAGTGCAACACTGGAACAGTACAGAGCAAACCTTCGAGTGGGCTGTGAGCACTGGTCAGATATACCTTCTGGTTAAACTGGTTCTACTCTGACACTTCCTACAATTTATTGTGGGTTTTCCTGTTTTCCTTCTGCAACAATTTGGCCCTAAATGAGAAATACGGAGGTTTGCACAAAAATCAGCAGTTGTAAATTGCCACCAACCAAAATAATAAAACTACTTCCAGCCTTTCTAATTCCCAATCAATGAACAAATGATGTTATTGGATGAATAAGGGGTAGAGGGCTGTCAGGCTTTTTAATTCAACCATTCTTCTGGTCTGACTCAGCTGTCAGAGCTGACTTGAAGGGAACCGTTGAGACAACACACAATCTGAGTTGTTAGAGGGCAAGGAAATCTATAGAATGAAAGCAATGATTATGACTTCCCAGGAACATTGATATGCTAAATCTGTGAGCGAGAAAGATATCTTGGATGAGTTTTAAATAAATTCAAGATTTTTGTAAAAAATTAGCTTTTGAGGCCCATGAGAAAAGCTTGCATTTGAAATGTTGGCTGCTTGGATACCCCTCACCTACATGAATTGTCTTGTGCGATTTCTGGTTGCTAAGGATGTTATTGCAAACAGACGGAATTTCAATTGGAGCTTGGAGCAGGGAGCCTGCTATTTCTGGTGGGGTGCAGAGTAGCCTGTTCCCATCTTTTCATTATCTCTTTGGAACAAGATATCAGTTCCTGGAACTGGCAAAGCAGTGCTGCCTGGGACAAAACATCGTCTTTGTCGGATGGGGGACTTCAGAATACCACCGCGGAAGCTGAATTATTTACCAGACCTGTATCAATAATCAGAGTACAGACTGTTTCCCGGGTCCATATTTTGTTAGGATATGTCCATATTTGGGCCACAGAAGCTCAGAAAGGCATGTTCAGACCAGCATTAGACTGCATAGCAAGCTATTACCAACAGTGGAACTGGGGCAACCCAAACTTCAGTAGAAGCCACAGGTGGGAGAAAAATCCCAGTAAGCACTCTGACATGAGATAAATTGTCATGGTATCACAGTTATACAGCCATCCGTACCAAGATAACTGCAGTATCGACAGATCCTTGCTGAGGATTTGCTGAGGAGGAATGTTCTCAATCCATTTTTTTTTTTAGATGAAAGAAGTGATGACTCCTGAAGTTGTGTTTCATAGAGACACAGACGTGTCTGTGAGATCCAGTCTTACACAGGGGCTTTGAAAGCCTTTCACACAACCCCACTGTCACTATAGAACAGTAGGCTTGTTCTGTCAGCAGATATTAAAGAGGTGCCCTTAAAGTAGTTCCCAGTATTTATTCTACTTCCATTGCTCCAGTGTCTTATAGCCAGCAGCTTCTTTTCTCCCTGTATAAATTTAGACCTAGCAGGAGTACTAGAAAAATTCCTCTCCTTGCTTAAGTGCTGGCAACAGAGCTTCAAAGATCTCTTTAAGCAAATTTGTCTCCCCTTTTATACAGCCCCCCAATCTCACCGTGATGGCTCCCTCCATTTCCAAAGACCTCTCTGGAGAGGAGGAAGGAAGAGGGCACCAAAGCATCAGACAGAGACTATGGGTTCTCTGCCGGTTGGGTCACTTTTCACATTGCTTACTCTACCATCTGCCCTCTAATTACGCTGCGTCTGGCAGCAAGACACACATCAGCTATTGTTGCTCTTAAAACATGAGGTCCATAGTGTGAATTTTAGAAGTTAGGCTGCACTTGGTCAGTTTGTCTTCTGCTGCTGCTGCCTCTTCTTCTCCCAGCCTCTTCTAGATGTGCTGTTGAAAGTCATGTTTGAAGGAAGTTTGTCATTGGTGGCAACCCAATTTCTTAACTAACAGTGACTCACTACAGTGACTCCAGAGACACAGGGTTACTTTTATTTTTATAAAATTCAGATAAGCTTCTCTTTTACTATATGTGAACTGGTATCCCTTGTTATTCACTCAAAATGTATGTAATTCAGCTCAAGCAAGGGGAAGGGGAATCAGAAGAAAAAGAATGCATCCTGTTAGGAAATGGAAAATACTGTATATATCATTTTTAAAAGAACAAAAAGATCTGCAAGTTGTGTGGGTTTCTGTGACAGTAATTATCCTTTTATTCAAGAATGAGTAATTGCATTATTCTGCACACTAAACCCCCCTCCCCATGGTTATGTGGCATGTGCAGGCACACGCGCACACACGCATACACACACACAGTAGGATTGTACCCTAATGAACAAAACCAGGGTGCAGCAGAAAGGGTAGTTATGTTATTTTCTAGAATAATGGTGATAATGGTACTTTTTTGCTTATGCTAAACACCAGGGAATGAGAGGAAAGAAAGCTGAAGTTTTTATCCTTCTTGTTATGGAAGCACAATGTTGCTCCCTGCCTTGGCACCAGCCAGTGCAATGTTTTGGAAGTGTTTGCGCCCTTCCCTCTATACTGAGAGAAACAATCAGAAAATATTAGGTACTGATAAACTTAGAAGGCAATTTTTGAAATAGGTATTTAAAGGGAGAGTTTCTCCACCACCTAGCACTTCTGAAGAGCACTTCTCCTTGGATGGAAAAGACAAGTTTCCCTCTCCTTTTATATGCACTGACTCATTGAAGGTGAACAGTACTTCGTGCTTGCCCTTCTCCAGCAGTTCAAATTCAAGTCTTCTCTAAAAATTTGAAAGTGTATAGTCTAAATTCAAGGCTAGATAGCTACTCACAGATTAAAGCTCCAAGGAAGTTTGCCTGCTTTTACAGACTTCTTCCTCCTTTACGCCATGATGTGCCGTTCAGTAGCCTCCCATTTAATCAGTAGTACTCACCTCCCTATCCTACTCTCCACACACCTACAGTAGCTCACAAAAAACCTTAGGTAGAGTTATGGACATGACCTCAGGGGCTGAGCTAAACCTTCCCAAGGCCGAATAACCTACACATTCTATTTCCGTAGGGTGTCTCATCCAAACTTTTCTTAAACACTTCTGATATTGGAAGTCCCATTGTCTCCTCAGACAATCTGCCCCTCTGCTTCTTCGTTATACCTGTTACAATGTCTTTTTGCATTCCTAACCTGAATTTTTCCTGGTGCCACTTAGTTCTGGTGCTGTCCAGCCTTCACAGACACAGAGAACACATACCACATTATTAAAATGAGCATTTATAGGAGTTCTTTACATATTTGGAGACTGTTTCTATATCTTCTCTTGGATAAATCCTTCTTCATTAGGAAGTCTTTTTAGTCTTCTGAACATTCCTTCACCTTTTTCTGGACAAAGTGGGCAAATAGCCCACTTCTTTCAATAACTGAGGGATCCAGAACATGGCACTGATCTAGGTGAGTCCTCACCAGGACGCTTAAACTACTGATCCACCTTGAAGCTATATTTGGCAGATAGAAAGGCAGTATTCTTAAAATAATTTCCTAAATTCTTAATATTCTTAATCTGCAGCAGAAGTTTAAGCTTAATGTGCGAGACGAGGATTTACAGGGGTGTGCAAAGCAAGATGGAGCGGGACAGAGGGGTTCATTCTGGCTGCAGTGTCATCCAGATTGCTGGATCCAGTGCTGGGAACACTCTCTGGAGGAAACTCTCACACTGCACCTCAAATTTTTTTTTTTTTTTTTGAGGACAAAAAGTGGAGTTTAGGAATACAATGACACAAGCTGACATTGGAGCTAGCTGGGGAACAAGGTTAGTCAACAGCATGGCTGTACACATGGTTAGGAGAAGGAGTTTCTATTCAAATCATTTTTAAAGACATTTAAAATGAAGGATTGCAGGACCAATCTTGTGCCATCTTGTGATAAAAAATTCTTTCTTCTTATTTACGCATCTTTCTCAGCAGCTAGGTGTCCACTTAGGGAAGAAAGAACACAGCCTCCTAAACTCTTTTCTGTGGGAGTTTGATTTAACTATGAGAAGACAGTGGAATAATCAACTAAGATGATTAATGAAATGTTTTATGCAAATGTTTTTTAATACTCTATATCTAAACCTCAACTATTTAAATTTATCTAAACAATCATTTCACCTACATATAAATTTGTTATGGCAGGTTTCCTCCCTAGCGCCCATTTGAATTATAAGAGAATTATTTTCCTCCTGTAGCTTACAGAAAATTGGTTTTATTTATTTTTATTTCTTATGATACTTTCACTCTCACCTAACTATTGGAGGGACAGAGCATCCTTACATAACAATTTGTTTCTTCCTAGCATTGGACTTATTTACCAAGAAGACAGTGGTTTTTAGCAAATAATTTTCACTGCTCTTGTAACAAGTCCCTCCATCCTTTGACTTTAATGGTTATTCCCAATTGTACTCATTCTGTGCTGAGAAACAAAGCAAATAAAAACAAACAAGGTATAAAAGAAAGGCCAGGCTTCTAACCTTAAATTTTGATAAATTTGGGATGCAAAAAATGCAGACCTGTTGTAGGTAATTTCATTACAAATAACAGTACCAAAACATATAACAGATGATACATATAATCAGAGGTAGAAAAGAATATAGTGTTTTCTGTATTTTCCCACCATGAAATGGCATGTTTCACTGTACTGAAAAAGAGCAGCTGTGTGTCAGTGACCTGCATCGGTTTTCATTAGCAGTCTAAACTATAGCATAGCAACTGTGTTCAGTGCATTTGAAAACAAACAGATTTGAGAGGGGCTTCAGCATGTTGGGCCAGGAACAGAATTCAAATGTTCTTCACAAATTGGACATAAACTGTCAAAAAAAAAAAAAAAACAACAACAACAAAAACAGCTTCATCATGCTGGGGTACAAGAACAGGAATACAGCATGCATGACATGTCAAGTTCTTCTTCTATTTTGCTCAGCATTAGCAAGGTCTCATATCTGTCCAGTTTGAGGTATCACATTCTCAGAAGAGTAATTGGAAAGAGTGCAGTGAAAATGACTGAAGTTCCAGAAAACATGGCATCTCTGGCCTGCTTGCCCTAAAGAAGGGATTACTGAGGTGTGATGTGTTAAGTGTTGAAGTACATGAAAGGCTGCTGCATGGAAGAGAATAACCTGTTGTTCTTGACTAAGATGGGTGGGAGAGAAATGGCAGGCTTAGGCTCCACCAAAGAGAAACTCAGGTCAGACAGAAAGACTCTAAATGCAGTGAAATACATTGGGAGACTTCAAGATTACTGGAGGTATTAAAATGCATGCTAAACTGTCAACACAGTCTTAAAAAGGAATTGGGATGCTTGAGTTTACTTGGGCATGAAAGGTGAGAATAAGTGGGATGCCCCAGTCCCGTGTTTTTATGACTATATAAATGGTCTGTAGAGACAAGGGAACCAACACCAGACTAGGACACAGGTCCAACCTAATATTTGGTCATGTGCCTGCTGTCAGAATTAAGCAAGGAAAAAGGAAAAGGAAGCTTTTTTTTTTTTTTTTGGCATTGGTGACTGGAGTATTTGAAAGCTCTACCCTAACTTCCTAACTTGCAAAGAGAGAATTTGCCTTCCTGCTGCTTTCATAGACATTATGTGACTGTGCAAATGTATTTCTGACTTTCCATATGAGAGCATACAGGATAAAAATAAAATTACATTATATCTGGATCCATGAAAGCTGTGGGTGGGTGGGAGGGTTGCTGCCAAAGCCCTGATTTTAAGCTTCATGGGAGAATTGGGGAGAAATTGCAGCTCCTCAGTGAGATTGATTCCATGACTGCTCAGCTTGATAAGCTCAGCAGAAGATCAGCAGAAAAAAATTCCTAAAACCTGTGGGGGTTTTTTGTTTGAATAAAAGCCCATGTTATGAAACTGTAGTGCTGCTTGTTAGCAGCTTTGCTGTTTGACACAAACATTACCCATCAGCTGATAGTGGTAGTGATAATTTAGTTTTTCAGCCTCTAATTAACAAATACAATTTCCCACAGAAAATACAGTCATATTTTGCACTGTGTCCATTTTTAAAACGTTTTAGGCTTACTAGTTAGGCATATAAATAGGATTCAGCAAATGAAAGGTTTTCTGTGTTTTGGGGATAGAAAAAAGGGTTGTGTACGTTTACTTCATAGTTTGAGAATTCAAGGGCACAGAGGAGCTTTTGGCATGTACATCTTGGCTTTAAAGGGAACTGGAAAGGCTACACCAGGCTTCGTTGTGTTTTCTTGTAGATCCCCATTCCATTTGCCATCTCTCCTCCCTCTTTTCAGACTGGCTTTCAAACTCCTTACGGACCTGATACAGCATTGCTTCAGGAGTTTCCTTATAACCAAATCCTGTCACATGAGGATACTGCTAAGAGGAGAAAAAGCCCTAACAAGTTCTAGCAATGCCAAATTACATTCAGTTCTTGTATTTTCACTTGGCATGGTAACACTTCCAAAGAGCAATTGTTTTACAATCAGAACTTCTGCAGCCTGTTCACTTCCTTTTTCTCACTTGACTGTTCAGAGACCATCAGACACCAAGCAAGCCAATAAACGTCCATCTAAACAATTACATAGCATAAACATCAACTGAGACAAACTATCTTTTCTTGCTGGTCCAAATAAAAGAGGCAAAACTGATAGAAATAATTCCTTTGTATGGCAACTCTTTTCTCTTTAACAAACTTCAAGAGTTAATACAATTTAAAATCCTGACTTTAAGAAAGTTTTTCTCCCAAATAATCTTTCAGTAATGAAAGCTATAGGACACAATTTTCTTAAACAAAACTTTGTACTTGCATTTGTAATTCATGTGATCTTTTCAGAAAAGTGCTCAAGAATGTGGTAGTTGTTCCCAGGATGCTTGGATATAAACTTATGATAAAGGTTGTATTTATAAATCATGAGCTTGTGCCTGCAGCATTTGGATGAGAAGCTGGTCTCTTTTTAGTCTAGAAAAGCACTACATGGAGTTTTCAATAACTCTTACATTAGGAATCACCGGTAACATCATTTAAGATGCTCTCAATAAAGAGCTTAATTCCTTTACTTTTCTTCCAAGTGATCCACTTTAAAAAAAAATAAATTCCTTTACACACCACAGCAAACGTGCAAAAAGATGACCAACACTTAATATCCCTGCTATTACCCATGTTACCCACAGGAAAGCCCTGAGTAAGAACAATTTCTGAATCCGAGAGTTCTGATGGAGGAAAAAAACCTGATTTGCTAAGAAGCAGGTTTCAGTAGGATACTTGTGAAAAAGCTGGCTACTGCATCTTGAAGGGTTCTGTAGATGCCTGCAGGCTCCAACCTTTGTTTCAGGGCTTGTGCGCAACACGGAAGTGAGAAAATTACATGAAATTAATATTATTTGGAGTCTGAGATTGTTTTCTTTAACGGGACATTGACATTCAAGCATTTCCATCTCAGTAATCTGCAGGTGTTCAGCAAAGGGGTCCCTGCTGATGAGCCACAAAGGGTGACATTAGACAATATGAATGTCCTTATGTGTGGACAGTGTCTCCCTAGACTTCCTTATAATTGGAGGAGAATGCGATCCTGTTTTAGACACCTGCTGTAGGTGGTATGACTGATACCTTCAAAATGCTTCTTTCTCCTCCTTGATCACAAAAGCATACAGTGGTGACCAGCTCAGAAACAGTCATTTATGTCACAGCTCTGCCAAGTTAGGAGAGTGAATCCCAGACAAAAGCACAAACATACACGTTACGCCTGGATGCACAGCTCTTCTGTTGTGGTCCTCTCCTGATCCCACGTGAAGTCTGGACAAGGAGTTCTGTGGGGCACTCCTGGGCTGCAGGCCTGCCTTTTGTTCACCTGGAAACTGGAGAAAAGGGAGGAAGGGGGCTGGCCTGTGCCCAGCTCTCACCCCAGTATGGAGCTGGGATGTGGCTGCAGAACCCACCAGGCCCAAGAACCGATGTGTGTTAGTGCTCCATAGCTCAGAAAAAGCCCATGTGATGTTTCTGAAAAGGCTGCAGTTCAGTTCCCAAGGAACCATTTTAGCATTAGGTCAGCACTGGCCTCACTCCCTCCTTTCTCCATTCTTGTCATGGAAAAAGAAAATGCAGGTTTCAGGACTGAAAAAAAGTGCACCATCTTTCGTTCTGTTTTAATTTACAGTTGTAGGAAATTACTGCTCAGGAGGGGAGGCAGTATTAAAGCAAAACCTCTGCTTAAAGGCCCAGGAGCCTTCTCCAGTTACAGCCCTATTGCTGTGTTAACACTAGCAGTTCAGCAGTGCATGGCACACTTTTCCCACTAAACATGGTTGGCGGGGGCAGCAACAGCAGGGCGGGTAACCCTTCCTCATTGTCCTTTGACATTGCTTTCAGGGTATTTCAAAGAGAGGTTAATAAAGACTGTTTCTCTTTGAGCAAGGCTTGCTCTCTCTGATCATTTTCTGATAATATCAATTGTTTCCAACCTGGTATTAGGGTTGTGGAATGAAGTCCCCCTGGACACCCATGACTTTGTATTTTACCTGGCAGTAGACATCTCAGATCCTTCCCTTGTCATTTGATCTGGGATAAAAGAAATCTGCTCCTTTCTGGAGAGGAGAGGAGAGGAGAGGAGAGGAGAGGAAAAAGGAAAAAAATCCTTATGGAATGAAAAGGTTATAGCAAAGATGGGATGCATATTGTTGTGTTGACCATTTCCTGACAAAGTAAATCAAGCCTTGAACCCAAGCTCTGTTTATTAAGCCAACAAAATGTTTCACCATGTGCACTGTGCCTGATTGTGCCATAAATGGCAGAAACAACCTTGAAACAACCCCATGTGCCATGCAAGGGCTGAAAGAGCATTACAGTTCTTCAAACTCTATAAAGATACCTTTGTGACAGTTCTGGTGTAATATTTGGTTTGCTTGTAAAAATCCAGTCTTCTATAATTTATTGTAGGTGTAATTAAATATGTTTAATTTGATAGAAAGTCCTTGATAAGATACCAGCAGTAGCAGCATGTGAATGTTTCCTAAATGGCATTTGAGAAAGCCAACATGATTTAATCAGGGCTCATTTTAAGTTGACTCGTAATTGCCTGCGAAGGAAAGGTAAAAAGTGAGTTCCTCTGTTACTATGTGATTCTGTTCTCCACATCCAGCCAGAATATAATATTGCTTCATTGGCTTGTAGGCTTGTGGGGTTTAAATAGTGTCTGCAATCTGGTGCCATGCTGATTTACTAATCCTTGATCTTAGTTGAACATGATCACAGTCCCTGCTTCTGTTCATAAGGGATAGGCTTACTGTTAATTGACAGGCTTTGGCGTCTTACCAAAAGAACTGCAATGTAGAGAAGGAACTAAAACTGAGCAGAGGATGTGTCTGACAAGCCAATTTGAGGGGAAAAAATCTATTTAGAAGATCTTTATGCCAAAAATTATTTTCTATGTTATTGTTTCATTAAAACTACAGTATGTGATTTAACTTTCCTTAATCATTTTAACACGAAACTAATAAAAACAGAGTCATCTGAAATGTGTTTGCAGGGTGATTAAGTAACTAAGACGTGGTGTTTGGAATCTTCCCAGCTGCTCTGCTTTCTGTATATTTAATTATTGTGTGAACTTTTGTGTTTGTGTCTGCTCACAGAAACTTGTGCGCAGTTCTACATGCTATGCGTACACAGTCTCATATTTGTGATACTGCTCAGAGATTTCAAAGCGACTGTATCCATGGGTTGGGGACAGGTGCCATTTTATCCAGCGTCTTTGAAATTTGATGGA
Source organism: Penelope pileata (assembly GCA_013396635.1). NCBI lineage: Eukaryota > Metazoa > Chordata > Aves > Galliformes > Cracidae > Penelope > Penelope pileata. The sequence continues at coordinate 169,488 of WBMW01005472.1, read as the reverse complement.
AAAACATTAATATGCTGCAGTGTCTTTTCCAGTCACTTCCTAGAATTTTCAGGCTGATTGCTTTTTATTCAGAACTGTTTTCCCCAAGTTTTGAACCCCTTTTCTAGGTTTCTAAACCTTGCAAAACTTCAGAGAAAAAATATTATGAGGGTAGGCTGAAATCTTCTTAGACACATTTGTCTCCTTTCCTGCACTGCTGGCCTTGCAAACCTCAGACATAATAAATTGAAGAGCAATATTTAGATGACAGTGGCACACTAGGAGATTAAAATCTTCCACCAAACATTTTTGTAGCCTTCAACACAGCTGAACAGGCAATGTAAGCATGCCTGTTTGATGATAACTTTAATTCTGTCTTGAGTTTTGGATGTGTCATTCATGCTAACTTTGAGTCCACCTACATAAAACCAAATGTAAGTGCTTTTAATTCTCTGGAAACTTACACAGTGAACCACACTTGGGGAGTTTCTTGCTTAGTTTCACAGTTTCATTAATTAAGGGAGAAGACAGATGCTGTCTATGGGTTTTGGAGATCAGTTGTTAGGTAACGTTTTTAGGTTTAATGACAGAGAGTGTAAGACTGAAAATTGAACAAATTATTTCATGCTGAACCGGAGCTGGACTGTGGTGCAGGATAGTGCATGGCTTCTCTAAGTCTCAGACCAAATGTAAGCCAGAAAAGACTACAGTGACATGGAGCCAACCCTGAGTCCTCACAATTCTTGACTGCTTTGGATGTTGAAGCATCCCTCAGATAATTAAAATTCTGGAACATATCTATTGATAGCCTTCCAGCTCTGTCCAACTGATTGCATCACTGCCTGGTATTTCAGCAACACTGTGTTTTCCTTCTGTCATGCAAACCACCAGCTGGTGTATTTCCTACACTGGGTGTACAAAAGATTCTTTCAAAAGTGAATATATAGCTAACTTGCAGTTCCCACGTCAAATAGTTTATCTCTGACTATGACCTTCCTTAGAGTTTTCGGAGGCGAGGACTGTGAGGTCAAGAGTCATCTCATGAATGTGTGCAACCCACCTGTGAAGCTTGTGGATAGTGGGCAGAGATGTTCATATCAACTAAATCACATTAAAACTCTGTACATGTATGCTCTCATTCAAACTTAAAATGAGCTTAGTTCTCGGTTTCATACATTTGATGCTGTGATGGTTGAGAAGTGTTTCAAACCAGGGCAACTTTAATTCTGAATAGGAAAGTCCATATGGGAGGTGAATATATTTTACTTAAGGTTCATAAAAAAATTAAATTAACTTCTTTATGAAAACCTCTTATCTTGAATGAGAGAAGAACACATTTGCTTAATGTTAAAAGTAGAAAAATGGTTTGTCATGAGAGGAACATAAAAAGGAAAGGAGAGAAACAAGGCCTATTCTCAATAAGTGATTTAAAAATAATCCCTATAAAAGTTCCAAATTACCTGTAAAACTCAGTTATCCCCTAAAAAGTCATTGTGTTGAATTTAGAGACAACACTCAGCCATTGAAGTGTGAAACAGATTTACTTTACTCGCAAATCTCAGAGCAGCCTCCTCCAGGAAGCTACTTCTCACCTTCTATTAACAAGACCTGACTGTGAGGGTCACCTGCAAACAGCTGACAGCTGGTTTATTACAAATATTTTATTAAAAGTACTTATTTCATAAATAGGTTTGAGTATCAATAGAGACTTTTGACTAAAGTTAGTAAATGTTAAGTAGTGAGCTATTAGCTCACTAATAATTATCAGAAGGATGCTCAAAAATATCTCCAGTTCGAAATGAGGACCTGTATGGTTAAAGACAGCCCTGGGGAAAAAAAAAAAAAAAAAAAAAAAAGGAAAGGAAAGGAAAGAAAGAGAAAAGAAAAAAAAGAAAAAGTATTGTAGTGAGAATGTAATGTATTTATAGAGCTCAAAAGGGTGTGCTCTGTGAAGGTATTGATAGGCAGTCTGTCCTTTTTTCAAGTCTTATCTTCAGGGTAGCAGAGCTCAAATGTGCCAAACACTTCTCGTGTTCAACTCTGATTGCATCTGTGCAATTTTCTCTGAGATTTATGTCTGGTGTAAATGAAAGCGGTGGGCATTTGATCTCATTGTCTCCTTATATTTAACATATTTGTTAGATTAACTGATTGCTTAAATGTTTTTATTCTTATCACATCTGCAGTGCCAAAACTTCACAGACCAACAAAAGGATGCTGGCTGGACAAATAACAAAATGACTGCTGCTTCAGGCAAGAAATGCAGGCTTAGAAGTGTGGCTACCCTAGCCAGAGAGAAATGAGCTCGTGTACCCACTGAAGTCGCATTCCTGGTACAAAGAACGCGGGACAAGTATTGTTTTAAGATTTTTCTAAGGGTTCTTGGATGTGCTTCCCTCATACACATATTGCACTTCTTGATTAAGGAGAGACCTTAGAAAAGAGAAAGGCATCCGGAGCAAGGAAGGCAAAAGAAGCAGTAATGGGGCACCTTGACTTTTAGCTGTGTTCTCTTAGAGAAAGTGTTCTTGCAGAATATATCTGTACTATGCTACTTGCATGGGCTCTGCTACCCCAGCATGCATCCAACTTATCTGAATGTAGCTGTAAATCACAGCTATAGGAAATCAATTGTTGCTGTCTTTGTGTTGCAGTTCTTAATTCTAGAGGCTTTTGCTAAGTGGCTGTAGTAGTTTGCTGGAGGTTGGGCTTCTTTAGCTTTCTGATGGGACTTGTGGGGTCTGGTGTTTTCACGGCATGAATCTGAGTGAGAATAAACTATGTCTGCTCTTCCCTGGGTGCTCCTCTCTTTGGTGCGAGTTGGTGTTTGAGGACACTGTGCAGCTGGCATTCCAGAAGAGGTGAGTTATTCAGCTGTTGTCTGTGCTTGGTCTTGAAAAGCCTTTCAGCATTACATAGCAGGACTGTAAGTTCATCCGTAGCCCCTGGGCCATTGATTGGGTCATAGAAGTGGTCATTATTTATTTGCTGTATTGCACTTGTCAGGGTACTGTCGGACTCAATTAAATACTATATTTACTCTGCAAATGCTGCTCTGAGACATGAGTGGGAATGGTGGATGCGGGAGATAGAAATTGGCAATGTACCTTCCTACATGCTTTTATTTGTCTAGTTTTAGTTTATCTTCCTCAAGTGTCCTTTATCTCTACCATTAAACACCTGTTCATTTCTCATAACTACTGTGGCAGAGAGGGACTTGAGAAGGGTTTTGAAAGAGAAGAAAATATGAGCCTTATGAATCAGCTCAGGAGGTCAAACCTAGGCTGACATCCCAGCCAGCAAGGGGATGGGATCAGTGGGATGGGAGAAATGAGATGCAATAAGCAGAGAAATGCACCTGGTTTGTTAGGAAGGACAAGACAAAAGCATTGAGCTTGGCAGAGTGAAACAAAAGAGCCTGATAAACTGATTATGGAGCAGAATATTGGGCAAAGGAAAGGGCATTCACCATTTCACCTGTAAAACAGCCATGTAAGCCAACTCTTCTAGCTTCACATTTAGACATCCAACCAGCAGTTTTCTGTCTGTGTTGTCACAGAGTTTGCACTACCCCCTCGTTTGGAGTGACCAGGAATTTTCATTTCCTCTAAATTTAAATATATGCGCTTTTCTATTCATGTGAGAAAGTGAAATTTGTGGACACATAACAGATCTCATCAATGCAGCAGCACAGAAACAGAGGCTACTTGTCCCAGCACCAGGCTCTGTGCTCCGAATGCCGAGTTTCACAGCCATGTGTGTGCTTCTTTCAAAACACATCAAGAAGGTGGAGTATGCATATTAGAAAGCCTTTGTAATTTTTAATTTGCTTCTTATTCAACTTCAATGTCATTGTTCCCCTTCTGTGGGCCTTCTTTATGTTCCTATACATGATGTACTTTCTTACCCAGAAAACAATCGAAAAAGTTTGAAACGGTATACATCTCACAATGCCTACAAAATCCACACAAAATGGACATCTTAAAAAGCAAAAATCCATACTCATTTGAAAGTTGGTGGGGGAAATGCCCAGGATGTACAATATCACGCCAAGGTTTTATACAGAGCAAATTTTGTAATGAGGCTTTTGGTGTTGCTGGGGTTGTTTTTGTTTTAAATCTTTGAAAATAGGATTTGATGCTGATCTGCTGAAAGGCCTTATCCAGCGGTACTGCTGGCACTAAGTCACAGGGTAAACACGGTCTTGCAGTACAAGTCACAATGGACCACAGCTTGAAAATTATTGGCCCGGCTGCCTGGGAGCGGGAGCTCACGAAGCACTGCCTTTGAATCTCCATTCTATTTCCTTTCTGAAATTCATCACGAATGATATTAAAAGCAGCATTACTTCTTGCTTTTACCTGCATAAATGGAAAAGTATAAGCACAGAAATGCATTACCTTTAATAATAATCCGTATTCAGATGTTCATCATCCTGATTTTCCCTCCCTTCTCTTTGCATGCAGGCTTTCAGCTCTCCTTCCCCCCGTTCCCCTGCTCCTGACAGCATTTCTCCTTTCTGCCTGGCACAGTTTCTCCTCACAGTGTGGCCCACTGGTGCACTGAGCAGGGACTGTAGCAAGCAAGAGCCCTGCAAATGGTGGGAGTGGCAGTGCTGTGCCTCCATCCAATGCCACGTTTACACTCACTGGTTATCAAGAAGATCCAGATCCAGCAGACCTTGGTGTGATAGCACATCAGCAGGGCCGGGGGGAACTCCAGGCTGCAGTGCACCCTGACTCAGGAAGAAATCCCATGGCATACAGGGTCTGCCTTCCCTTCTGGCCAAAGGGGACTTTGTGCCCATCCAGCAAGATGCTCCTGAGCCAATGTGGTTGTACTGCATCTCTCATTCACCTGGAAGCACGGGGAAGGCAGGGCTGAGGGTCTCATCTCCTGCATTCATTCCTTGGGTGCCCTCCAAAACACATCAGCTTAGGCTCTTCGTTAGGAACATCATCCTGCAGCGAACATCCCTCTTCTCCTGCTGGAGGCAGGAGCATTCCTCCATTCCTCTGTGCTTTGGGGTGCTGTGACTGCTGCTGCATCTCAGCTGAGAGGCACTGACTTGCTAAGCTGCCACCACCTAGCTAGCCTTTGGCTGTGGCTCTCCAGCCTTGAAAGCACTGCCCATTTTCACCAGCAGTTTGCAGCCACTGGGACTGAGTTTGCTGCGAGCCTGGCTTCACCGTGCCACCATGGTCACTCCCATGAGTGGCAGATCTGTGTTGGGCCTTCAGTCTCTCTGATCATTTCTGTACTGTGTGGCACTTTATCATTCTTTGCCTTTATTTAACACCTATTTCCCTCCAACCCAGTCCAAAATCTAGTATTATTTGGCCTGTTGAGTTGGCTAAAGGTAAACAGAATTTTCATTTAAATTTATGTTTGGGATGTTAATATTTTCTGCATTTGCTTTTGTCAGAGTACTTTCTGGAGGTACAGTTCCTGTTTGATGAAATAGATTGTTGTTAAATTAACAAAGGACTATTAAAGATGTGATTCTTTGCAGCAGAAATCCCATATTATCAGTAACTAGTCTTAAGGAACCCTGTAATAAAAAATATATGCTTGTACATTCATGTTTCTGTATTATATTTTCTGCATGAATTTATGAATATTGGGATGTGTGTGTGTGTTTTTTTGGGAATTTGGGCCTCAGCCTGCACGCTTGCTGCCCTTGAACTGAGAGATTTGAAATGCACAGGAAATGTTTGAACGAATTGCCCCAAATCAGGTAAGTTTTGCACTCTTTCTGAGTTTACATGTAGCTTTTAATCACAAGCAAAAGCTCTACATGTAACAATGTTGAGCAAAACACAAGAACCGCTGTAATTTGTTTTTCGGGTGTTTCCACATTTACATACTGTAATCGGTTCATAAGTCCTTGTCACAGCAACTTGATTCATACCCACCTTGGCATCTTACTTGCTACAGCTTTGGGGCTGCAAAAAAATTGTTTTGGGAGTTCTTTCATAGATTCAGCACTATCACATTGATTCTCATGGACTCTGGTTATTTATTGTCAGATGTATTTTCCTCATGATGCTATGGTATTGCTGTATTGATTTCTGTGCCCTCTTCCTTTATATACACCCTAGAAGAGCTTCTTTCCCTTTCAGTATTAGTGGGTTTTGTTTCTATTTGTTTGGCATTTTTTTTTCATGGGACTGCAAGTAGAAAATGATGTCTATCTTATCTTCTGCTTGTGCTAATTTTTTTCTTCACATGCTGTGACTCTTTCTGCTAGAGCACTGATTTGTCATGGTAAATTATACATAGCTCAGTCTCATGTGGATTTCTGTGCTTTAAGCTTTAGAGTTCCTTCACTATTTTCATTAGAGTTGAGCATCTTTCATCAAACACTTTTCTTTCTATTACAGTTCAAAAAAGAGTAACTACTGTTCTGCTGTTTCTTTAGCTGCTTTGCTGCAGATCCTACAGAAGTTTTTTTGCAGCAACATGTATGCAAGCTACTATTTATCTAGCGTGTGTGCTGAGAAATATCACAAATCTGTTTACAGTGCGAGGTGAGAGTTTGAGAAGTACTCAACATTCTCCTTTTGACTCCTGACACTAGCTATATTTCTCAGGCTAATTCTGTGAGGGTTTTGTGGCATGATTACTGTTATTTGGTATGATTTATTTTGGTACTGGGTTGGTGAGCTGGCGATGGTCCAGATGGTTCTAAACCCCCAAAGCCTCGTTGGTCAGATGGAGCAGTTCACAGGTCTGCTCTTTGTTGCATTACAAGAGCTCTGCCCATAGTGTGCTCTGTAGCTGAGCCCATCTTATGTTGAGCAAGTGAGGGAAACACCTTCTCATTCGCATTGAAATTAAATTGCATGAAGGGAAATCTGCTACTGAGAAAGGACAGAAAAGGTGGGAAAACATCTTGTCTTTCTTTTTCTTGTAGAGCTTGGAAAAGATACTTCTTTTGGTAGGTGAGTCAACAGTGCTGGCAGACCAAAGGAGGGGCTGAGCTGGTGTTTGATGATGTTAGGTACATGGTAAGGGAGACTCACGAAGAGTCTTTCCACAGCTCTGCCGATGCTGAAATGGCTCTGAGTACAATCCTGCTAGAGGATGCAGAAAATATTTCTTGCAACAGAAAGATGGGGCTTCGCCTTTTCCTGCCCTGTCCATGGACAAGAGTTGGCAGAACTCATGGGGATGGGGAAGAAGAGACCTCTTTCAATAAAGATGATGTTCCACGCCCCCAGAAATGAGTTGAGAAAGAATTGCACGATAATCCTGCTGAGCTACCTCTGCCCTTCACACCTTCCTCTGCTACATCTGGACTGTAAAAAGCAAAGACAAGTCTTTCACATACAAAAAAAAGAAAAAAAAACTTCAGGGACTATTTTATGCAGGGACTAATTCAATAGGTATGCTGAACAAAAGAACTTTTCATTGACTTCCTAGCTCTACATTGTAACTTCTGCCTTGTAGCTAAGCAGTTCTTGCAGTGGTACAAGGAGGAACAGGAAATGCCAAGTAAATACAGAGTACATCTCCCTAGTTCAGTACAGTAGGACAAAAACATGAAGTAGCTGCTACACACAGAAAAGCTGAAGCACCACGGTGAAAAGTGTCCTGATTTGCTTTAAAGCGAGGGTATAAGCTTTGGTCCTAACTCTCAGAAGGGGGTGCTATTACCTCATCTGATTTCCTTGTGTTTTACATCTATATCTGTATGTTTCTGTGCATATATATGTATACGGAAACCCATGGAGATTTTAAAAGCAAGCCAAAATGTTTCTGTCCCTTTACTGTCTACTTTAGTTTAACTTTTCAGAAAACAGATTTAAAAAGTTGTTGCTTTGTTTTAATGGCTATCTAGTACAGCATGAAAAAAAAAAGATTAGATTCACCACAGTATGTGATTCTTTTGAAAAGTACAAAAAAAAAAAAAAAAAGGAAGAAAAGGCACAGAAGATTGGGGTATTTCATACTGTACAGTGCTTAGAAAAATCTACTGTCATGTGCAAGAGGTGAAAACAATGTTATCAAAGTGAATGTGTATTAATGAAAAAGGCCAGGTTGAAAGCAATCTATTTTACTAAGAAAAATACATGATATTTTATAGTATAAAATCTGAAAACCAAAAAATTACACATTGTTGTAGCATTGCTATTTTTTTAACTCCGTAAATTTTCTGATTATTAAAATTGACTTGTTCTCTTCTTACACCATTTGACCATTTATTTAGTTTGCACCTCTAAATAAAAAAAAAAAAATTAAAAACTTTAAAAAAGATGTGTAGGTCCATCTTGGACACATCACTATTTAACACAGCCTGTAGCTGACTTTCTTCTTCATTTCCTCACACCTGTCTAATCCTGCAAGCACTCAGAGACATGTTCCACTTGCTCCCTACCAAAACCCAGTTTTGGACAAAGACACCTGGAATTGGATCCGGAACCTCTCTCTCTCCATTGCGATCCAAAGGAATGATGGAGCTCAGGTGCTCTATACCCCAGTTAGACTGGGCACAACAACCAGTAAAAGCTAAGCATGCCAAAGGTCCTGCAAAATTAACCTAGCATCCTTGACAGGTCCTAGGGCAGAAAGGCCATGCTCACCAGTAATTTTCCACGGCAGTCCATTAGGGAACCTAATTAGGGAACCTGACACTGCTTGTGGATTGGCTGCACCCATTGACTTATGTGGCTGCTTTTTAAGCAGGAATTTTCAAAGTGGCGCCTACTTTATACATGTGGATGTTTGGTAATGTCTCTAAAATGATGTCAAGGCAGATATCCCCAATGTCCTGAGGATTGCCCCTTCTAAATTTCTCACACTTCATCTCTCTAGTGGCAATTTCTTTACCTGACGACATAAGAGGGGATACGAAGGCATGACATCACAATATGACATCTTCATGACAATAACCTTGGTCACAGCTGTAGTTTGGATGTAAAAGAATTGGATGTGGAACTTTAGAAGTTGTTCAGAAGAGCAGTAGCAGCTCTTTGTCAGCACATCCCAAGCACTAGTCTTACAGCTCTGAGAACTGGTTCTTTTCACTGCGGACTCAAGAGAACTGTGTTTAGGGTCTTAGATGCCTACCTTAGGGTGAGATGAAGTGCCTCTGGAGATGCATGCTTCTTTCCAATATGATAAAGGAACTCTGGTTTCAGATCAAGAAATCTGACTTTAAAATGCTAAAAGATGAATTCTGCCCCAACTGAGAACCCTGGGAAGTCAGTCTGGCAAGGTTCAAATGATTTTTAAGTATCTGTCTAGTGACAGAGAACTGGATAACACTGCATTGTCTATTCCATTGTTTTTTTCCTGTTTCCTAAGTGATTTTGTAACCTCTGCATGTTGGAGCTAAGCTAGGACAATACCTATACACTCCTTATACTCCTTACACTTTTAAAGGAACACTCAAGAGTAAGCAAAGGACTGCTGGCATATGTACAGTTAAGCCCATGGATACATTTCCGCAGGGATGAGACTTCAGGGGATTAGCTTATATGCTCAGGCAGTAAACTGATTTCTTAATGTATGGGACGTGCCTGGGATTCTGGACGTGCCTAACAATGCACAGGGTGAACATGAAATGGCCTTCTCTATGGGCACAGTGTCTAGGGAGAGTCAAAGGCAGATTTCATTTCACCAGCTCCTTGAAGCCTCTGTGGAAGAAGTGGGGTTTCAAGGAGATGAGTGTTGTTAGCTAGTGTTCAGAATAGTTGCAGGAAGACTGGCAAGGAATAATGACAAACCATTCAGTTTGACGGCTTTATTTTCTTTCTCTTTGTAAATATGTATTTTGAAATACAAGGAGTTGGGATTTCAGAGTCCACCTTAATGATATTTGCAATAATGGAATTGTCCACTATCAAGATTTTTGTGATTTGTTGTAGGCAATACTGGCCTTGTTTGCACTTTGTGCTTGTAAGCAACTTCTAACTTCTATTTTAAAATCTTTGGGAGTAGTTCTAGAAATGTTCTGGCCTGCTGTCTGAAAGAATCACTCCATTTTGCATTACTGAACATGGCTGTCCATGGGAGTGGGGTTAAGACAACATGTGCAGGAGGCCATGAGCCTCTCTAGGTGCTGGAGAGTCACTGGTGGTTGGGTGGTTATTGTCCTTGGAGCACGGCAGGTGTAATTCCCTTCTTGTGTGGTGCTGTGAAGGTTCACTTTCTGTCCTCATGTCCATGGTCCGGACACTACTCCTGCCACCAGGAGCAGTGAAGCTAAGCCTTGCTCCTATCCTATACTCATCCACAGGCAAGGGCTGAGGTGCCAGCTGGAGTGCATGGCACGAACACGCTCTCCTGTCCTCTGAGGGATGCTGGGCCGGGCCTCGACTCTTGGAGTAATAAAGCTGAAATTAGTAAAGAGATTGTGATAAAATCAGTGTGAAGCAGACTGTGCCATTGCCTTCTCTCTGCAGGCAATTCCAGCAGACAAGACAGGAGAGGCTGAATTTGCACACTGGGGTGGGAAGAACATCTCATCATTGAGAGCATTGAAAGATGCAGGAACAAAGCCCTAATGATGCTACTCTGACAGCCAGAATTGCAGGAGAAGGAGGCTAGTCCATGTGGGAGAAGACTGATATAAATCCCCTAAGCACCGGAGTGCAACACAGTGTTGCTTTTTTACTTCTTTGGCCACTTTTTACAGCCATGTGATAGTCCTGGGCATAAACATCTTGTTGTTCTGACACAGCTCACACAACTCAATGCATAAAGGCAGCACAGCATTCTTTTCCTCTCCACCACCCACTTGTACTTCTCTTCCTGGCATCAGCTGCAACTCACACTGTTGTGTGCATATATCACATACCAGCGGGGTCACTCAGGCCCTTTGTGCCTCACACATCTTTACTACAAGGCTGAGCTCTCGACTACAGGTAGATAAAACCATGCTACAGAACAGCCCATGAAATTTAGCATAAAGTGATTTCAGATGTCTCCCAGCACTGTGCTGGCATATAAACAGCTGCAATTGGAAATTCTAAGCTACAGACAATGGGAGATGGTAACCTCTTGTGCACAGGATTTAAAACTATAGGATCATTGACCTTGAATGGTTTCTGTAGCCTGGGAAATCTAGAGTTAAGCAGCTTGCAAAACCATAAAAGCCAGCCACTGGTCTGCAGAATAGAAGCCTTCTTCTAGTTTTCCTGCTGATATTCAATGTTGTTTCAATCAAAGTACAGGTAGCACTTGAAGAATGACAGATCTTGTGAGCTTTATATACCAGTATAATGAGATTATGCTTCATGACCCTGATGCATTTGACTTTTACATTACAGAATATGATTCAGGAATTCATTTGAACAATCCACAAAAATAAAAATGAAAAGACTTCTAAAAAAAAAAATACTGGTTTCTTATTAATTGCACATTGTAACTGACTCACAGGAGAGGAAGAATGATAATGAAGAAAATCAGAATTAAAAAAGGACCCGCAATCTTAATGTGTCCTGAGAAAAAAATTATAAAAATATCATGAAAAGCATAGAAAACTATATTTCTCTTACTAGATTTATTCTTATAATATTATCACATTTAAAAAATACAATTTTAGAAAAAAAAATGAACTATAGCTTTTTGCAGTGATAGGCGACAGGTCAGAAAAGCATTTCAGAATAATTTTACACCTTTTAACCTTAAAAAATACTTTGCTGACAATTGAGAAAGGGCCTTAAAAGAAGCGCTGATAGGCATTCTCACAGCAGGGTTGCCATGTCCCATCACATAGCAGAGGGTTTCTGCATAATGTATCCTGTAATAAGAAGTGTACTGCAAATCACAAGGCTTGAGTAGCAGTTTTAAGAAAGTAATCCTTGGCATGAACTGCTATTAGTGATGACACTGAAAGTTTGTTACATAAAACTCTTTAGAAGACACAAAGAAGGTAAACTGTTTCAAATTTTGATCTGAGCCTTGAAAGAACTACTTTGTCATAGAAATTTGTCTGCATTTAAACATATATTTAGTGGCCACTGTTTTTTCATTTTTGCTTATGCTTGGACAGGCTTGTTAAACAAAAAGCGCAGAGTTTAGCTAAATGAATGTCACTTTTCTCCCATTCTGTGCTGCAAACGGTAATTGTTCAAAAAGTGTCTTAACAATCGCTGGTGTTAATTATGAATGCTAATACAATCAGTGATCACTGAGAGTCCCCGTGCTGCAAAGCCTTTACAAATGGGGTAAAAACTTAAAAAAAAAAAAAAAAATTCCAGTATAACAAAGAGTAAATCGGTCCCTCAATGCACAGCAAGCTATATTCACGTTTTAATAGCTCAACTAATCAAAATGAAATATGAATCTAGAAGGAACCTCTTGCTGAAATTAATTTTATTTTTGTCTGGAAATGTAAATAAAAGAAAACGTGAAGGGGCCATTTCCAGGCAAGTTCTTTTCAGTGTTAATGATGCAAATCAGTGAAGTTTCTCAGTCCCTGAGGAATCTTTTTGTCTTTCTCATTTCCATAAGAATGATTTTTAGGTGATTAAAATAAAAATCTAATGGAAGTAAAAATTCTTTATACTTTTCTCACAATACAGTTTAGTAGATATCAGAAAGGAAAAAAAAAAGCAAACAAAAAAAGCAGAGCTGGAATTGACTTTAGCACTATAATAAACCTTCCTAAAAGAGGATTGGTCATAAGATATTTTTGTATTTCTAATGGAGACATTCTGGTTGCCTTTAATAGTATTTGAGAGAAGTTGCAGAGCTAGGAAAGCTTGACGTTTCAATGCTTATCTAGCAATGGGGAATGAAATGTTTCATTGTGTTCTTTTCTATGTGAGCAGTATCAGAACAGGACATCCATATATTAATTAAAAATTGGACTGAACTGATACTGAAATCCTGAACAAGTGTTGATTATTTTGAACGACTTCTAATCCCATCCTTCCTCCAGAAATAAACTACTTGAGTGGCTGATGAAAGTGCTGTTATCTGCTATAAGCTTCCCAGGTCCCCGCAAAAATCAGGACAGGCTCAGGCTTGCTCACAGCCCCACACGGTCCCAGTGAGAGCAGTGCAGGGAAGGGGACCCATGCCTTGCCACTGCACTGACACAGAGGAGACTGAGCGCCCTGCCAGCCCCAGCCCAGGCACACTTGTAGGTTTAGTGCCAGCAGCTGCAGAGGCTGCAGCCCTCCAGGAGTTTCACGAGGGAAAGGGCTGGAGATGACCACAGCCTGGGACTGGATTGCCTCCACCTGGACTCCTCTTCAGCTGCCAATGAGCCAGCGGGGAGACCCAGGTTGTCCCAGGTCCACGTGACAGGGGAGCACATAGAGCTCTAGGGATGGAGCAGGGAACAGGAAACCATTCAGGGCAAAACCACTGCTGCCTGATGTTTTCCTGTGGCTGTGGGTGGTGATTTCCCCACTCCAAGCATAGCTACATGCTGAACACTTCCAGCCCTGCCCCAGCCCTCCCTCACCCTGGTGGAAGCTTCCCCCTAGCTCCAAAGGGGCAGGGCCCTAACGTGCTCCTCAGTGAGGCCAGAGAATTCCCAAGTTCTGCCCTTCAGCAGGTGTGCATCAAGGGCCACAAAACCTGAGATGCGATCTAAAACAACAGGGTTAAAAATAGTTCTTTGCAATGATTTTAATAATGCTTCTAGGTACTCTGAGGTTGACTTTTTGCAACGCAACACAACACATCACAGGTCTGTCTCCCAGCTCTTCTACAGATCCCCAGAATGCTATTCATTTCTTGTCTGCTCCATGCTGGAAGTCCCACTGAGCCATCTGAATCCAAGAAGCTGTAAGAAGAAGTACCACATACATTATGGGTGTCCAACCTTTTGGTTTGCCTGGGCCACACTGAGTGAAGAGGAATTGTCTTGGGCCGCATATAAAATATATAATACAGTTAATGTATACAACTAATAAAACTTATTTTTTTATATTTTATTACAATATAAAAAAGAGCAACATGAACATAAAACTAGTGAGATATTTGACCTTGTTTTTGTGAAACTAATGCATGAGTACAGTTCAATGGAAGTGGCTGCAATTCTCAGTGAGTTCTCAAGGTGTTCATCAAAGATTTTTGGTGAAATTTTACTCTTCCTGTGCTTCATCCTTGAAAGCAGGTGTTCACAAATGTACATACTGACAAAAAGTGATGACGTGGATAAGGCGTGATTGTGAAAAGAGGGATATTTTTCTCTGGTAAGACAGGTCTCAGAAAAGTCTAGTAGGGAGACATGATCATATTTTTCTGAGTTGAATGCCTGATTGCAACTCTGTACATTCCATCCGAAAATTTGCAGGTGATGAATTTAAGTCAACTAAAAATGAAATCACAAATATACCAAAAAAATGATTATTTTTTTGGCAATTTTGAAACCTATTCTCATTCTTTGATCAAAACAGAAAGCAAGGCTGCATGTTTTTCATTATTCACAGAACTATGTTTATCCAAATATCAAAATGCGTAAAATTATTTGCATAACTTGAGTTAGCACTGCACTATGTCCTCCGCTTGTCCTGGCTTCAGCTCAGACAGTGCCAATCACACACTGATGTTTGTTTGTTGCTGAGTGGTGGGTGCATGCCCAGGACTGGGCTGGGCCAGGACGCTCAGCAGGACACGGCTGCCGCCATGATGGTGTGGCAGCAGGGGGAGGGCCACAGTACGGGCTGGACATGCCTGACATAAATGTCACAAGTTGTGGCAGTATCACCAGTTCATGAGTTTAATGCTGCTCTTCATTTTCTCTGCTTGGGCGAGATGATGGAAAGCTCCTTAAATTCAGAGAAAAAACAAATGCCATGGGGATCTCCTTCCCACTCCACTCATCTCCTCCCAGCGGGGCACTCAGCCTTGTGCCATGCACCTCCATTCCCATGCAGCACGTGGGAGAACCCAGAGCAGCCCACACTGACACCACAGCCAGCAGCAACAGGTGAGGAGCTGGAAGACCGAATGTAGAGGATCCACCTCATGTGTGTTGGCCAGACTCAGAGAACAGCTTAGGGACCAGATGCTGCTGCTGCGGCTACCCAGGGCCCAGGGCTAGGCTGCTTCTGCAGGCACCCCCAAGGTGCTAGTTTCCCAGAAGTGGCCGTACACCCCTCCCACCGCATGGGGTAAGCGGGACAGGGCTACAGAGGGTGAAGTCAGCCTGAGGTGAGCCATCCAGCCCAGTCAGGGCTGTATGAGCATGTGTAGGGATGAAGAAATCCATGATGTCTGCCATGCACTCACCTGCAACTTTCATGAATTTCCCTGCACTAGTTGAATGGGAGATCTCCTCACGTCCCTGCTGGGGTCCTTGGACGGTGAGCAGCAGAAAAGACAAAATGGGGCCATACAATGGAGCAAAGCAGACTGTATCACAGACTTGTCCTCCCTTAGCCTCTACTCCAAGACTGCATCAAGCCTTATATGAATTTCAAGACTATCTGCAAAGTTAGAAGAGAGGCTATTTGCCAAACTACTCCACTTGGGACAGATAAGCAAGTGGCCTGGGTTGGGATAGCTGGGCTGGGATAGCAGTAATGACAGGGGTGGTAGGATTGTTTCAAAAGTGTTGGGAAAGTACATCCAGAAATGTAAAATCTTCCTCCCTAACTTAGTAACTTGGCCAGAATGAGGACTCATGTTCTAATTAATTAGAATGTTCATTGGGAAGGACCATGAAAAGATTAGCTGCTTGCCCTTGAAAGTAATCTGAATCCAACACGGTCTACATTTCAGTAGAGAACACGAAGAGAAAGTGCAGTGTGCCTCATGTTTGCAAAATAACACAGCTCTGCAGCTTTCTCCCTGCTTGCAGGCACTCCCCGAGCTCTGGTTGTTCTGTTCCTCTGGCACTGTTCCGTGTGCGATGGTGCCTTACCACAGCCTTTCATGCAGGAAACTGGAAGCACCTTGTACACTCCTTTCAGCTCTGAGGGGGCCCTCTGACAGCCTTCCCAGGGAAACATGCAGACAGTGGGCAAGCGCGAGGGCTGCTCTTTGGTTCCATTTGAGAAACTCGGGTTTAAATGCCAGAATGGATCTTTGTGCATCGTGGGATGCTCTCCACCTGTTTTTGCCATAGGTACCATCACCCAGCCCAGCTCCTAGAAAATTCTCCTCCCTCTCGGTACTAAAACCACTCCAGCACTGAAATCTACCCCATCCCTAGGTACGCAGCGCCTGAAAAAGTTGTCTTGGGAAAGCCGCCCCCTGCCCCCTCCTCCCCCCGGCGGACCCCTTTGTCCCCCGGCGGCGAGGCATAAAGGCCGAGGACGGCGCTGCGAGGCGGCCCGGCGGGCTGATGTCAGAATATTTGCCGGGGAAGAAAGCGGGCGGCAGCGGCCGGGGCAGCGTGGCCGCCGGCCCCACCCCGGCATTCTTTGGGGCCGGTTCCCACCGGCGCGGAGCGGCACCGGGGGTCAGAATGGGCGAGCACAAAGGGAGACCCCCCGCCGGCGGGGCCAGCGTGCTGGGCTGTCACCGCTGCTAATTCATGGCTTCACCTTTAATCTCGCAGATCCATTATAGGTTAAAAAGAGACCCATTTTACAGCTGACAAGATTGAAGGGACCGCAACTGGGGGAGAAAAATAAAAGGGGGGGGGAGAGGGGTAGGGAAAGAAGTAACCCCGGGTAAAGTTTGTACAATTAGAACCCATCTGCTAAAAATAGACTTTGTGCTTTTCGCTTGTCCGTTCCCTTCGCTGCGAGGTTGTGTGTTAGAAGAGGTAAGCTGCCAAGCGCAACTGGTTCAGAGCTGCGGTGCTCGGGGTCGGGAGATAGGAGTGGGGAGAGGGGGAACCAGGAAAAGGGAAAGAAAAAAGAGGAAGATTTTAGGAGTAGAGCTGCACGATGGGAAGGACTGGAGTCATTCAAATGGCTCAGCACTGCTTCAGAGCGAACTTGGTGAGGTTATTGTGAGGAAATGACTAAGAAATGTATGAAATGTTGGTGTCAAAGGTAAGCAAATCAAATCAACATTAATTCAGCAGAGTAATAAATATATGTGCGTGGCACTTGGAGCGTGTTTGTAACAGCACAATGCTTAATGAATTCTCAGAAATCATTACAACTACTGCACTGGGAGCAGTGGACGAAGTCTCCAGAAGTAACTGTACTTTTTGTTTTTGTTAGTAGGGTAATTGCTTGCAATTGTCCTTTAGCAAAGATTTCTATGTTGTTATTTTGAAGATATTAAAATCTATGTTCTCAATGAATTTTAGGGAAAAGAAAACAGCAAATAGGAAAGAAAAATGTATGTTCTGTGTTCACAAAAATCAAAGGGATGGTAGTTTGCCCTCGAGCTGTGAAATCCTTGCTAGATATTTTTCAGTGTTCAGTAAAAAATTAAATATTACTGCGTTTCACTATTCTATCCTACATGACTGAGTGCTGTGTACAGTGCTAACTCGGGGAGCTGGAGCTTGGTCCTCTATTTTTCTACTTTCCATATATACTCTTTGACAGAAATCTCTAACTCCAGAGCAATGATGTCCACCAGCCTGGTCCACCCTTCGTCCTGCTGTCCGGTAGATATCAGAGAGCACTGGAGCCAAATAAGCAGACTAGTGAATTCTCCCTCTCTTTCCCCCCCTGAACCACTGGAACTGCAACTCTTAGGATTTTTGCAATGTAAGTATGTAAATGTTCGCAGCCAGATGTGCAAAGTGTTTGCACCTGCTATGACTCCCGATCCCTAGCTCCTCCCTGCTCCACTCCCTGCTGAGCTGTGCTGCAAGTCACTGGTTGTAGATTTGCGGGTGCCCTGCTGCCATCAGCGAGGCTGGAGAGCAAGGGGAGTTATTGCCAGGAGTAAAAGGGCTGCCTGAAACTTCTGAAGATTTGGGGGTTTCTGAAAAAATTTGCTGGTGAAGTCTGAGAAGGAGATCAGCTGCCCGCCTCTTTTGTGGGAAGATGTAAGAGAGAATGGGGACCTTTGCTTGAGGCACTCTGTCAGCTGAAGTCAGTGATGGAAGTCCATTGAAAAGAGCCTCAGACCAAATCAAAACTTGATTTCCTAAGAGTGACACTGTCTGCAAATGGAGGCAGATTGAGGTCCGTAACTGGCCGGCACTTTGGACGCATTCTGCTTACTTTAGTCACACAAAATGACGTATTGATGTAAGCTTCCAGGATCCGAACAGGCAGCCCTTTCATAGGCAAAAGCCCTAATGAAGTCACTGGCAAGCAGCCTGGCTGGCCTAGGGCCTGCAGGCTATTTCCCTAGTCAATACACTGCACCTAATCTTATACCCCTCGAGCATCAAACTCCATGTGTATTTTCCGCAAGTATTTGTTCTCTTTCTACAAGAGTGCAAGATTTGTGTGCTGGGGAGAGCAGTGTCAGTGAGCAGCTGCTTTTGCTTCAGCGTGAGTTGTTTAGTATATAGACTTCATTTGCTACTGATTGGGCAAAACCAAACTGCAGAGCTGGGACATGGAACAGCAAGAACCTGGACAGCCAAACACAAACCTCCTATTTGCAAGTCCACATTTGAAAACAAAACCAAAGCAAAACAAAACAAAAAAGGGTTTAAAGCAGAACTTACAGAGTTTCATATTGTGAAAATTTGTATTTTTACATGGTAAGTTTATGACTGCTTCTAATTTAATGGAACACGTTAACTCCTTTTGTAAGTCTGCTGTAGTCAGTGGAGCTGTCTTAGCGATGAGTTATCTTGTAGAGTGAATTTCACTTGTAAGTATATTCCATCCAGTTTCTCAATAATCAGTTGAATTTGTTCTTCTTCTTTCTGGGAGTTTTAGAAATATAAATTGGAATGGCAGCTTCATTTATTTCCATGGCTCCAGAACTGTCGTCAAACACTACGTCAACATGCCAAAATCCAGGGCATGCTTCATTTTACATGAGGAATCTGCATTCTTTCTTTTCCCAGATTTCTGAATAAAGTTTTTCCCATGAGCAATTATAAATACAATAATGTAAAATAAGCTTTTATAGTTGAAAATTTTACTACTTCTCCTCACTCCTCAGAAAATGATAGACTGAATGCAATCCTTCTAACTGAGCTAAAATCTTCCCTCCCTCCTTCCTTCCCTCCCTCCTTCCTTCCCTCCCTCCTTCCTTCTTTCCGTCCTTCCTTCCTTTCCTTCCTTCCTTCCTTCCTTCCCTCCTTCCTTCCGTCCTTCCTTTCTCTCTCTCAAGTTTTGCACAGCTCCAGTAATGCCCCTACAGGTAGGTGCTCAGAGTGAGCCAGGAAAGCAACCCCTCTGCTGGCTGAGCTAGGGCTGAATTACTGAGCTGGATGTCAGCAACATGTGTCAGACCTATGCTGCTCTCTGCAGTGACTTGCCCTGGAAGAAAAAGCAAAGACAAGGGAAGGCTGGCAGTCCAGATTACAGTTACATTTAAGTTACGAATCCTCCCTGTATCCACAACCCTGCCATTCAGTAGGATGTGAATTTGTACTTCATGCAAAAAAAAAAAAAAAAAAATGAAGGCTCGTACTTCTGGCTGTCTTTACTTTTGACTACTTTAGATCCGGACTAAGGCTACAGGTGGGCTCACTTCTCAGCCAGACCCAGAACTGGAAGCTTGAGCATCTTGGGTACATTTACACTTGAGAGAGAATGGTCACACTGTGAAAAATGTTCACGAATGGGTCTCTGTCCCTGAGGCACTCCATGAAATGGTGCTATGAAGTAGAATGAGACACTTTTTTACAAGCTGGATATCCTAGACAAAGAGCAGCAGAGGCTGTGGTTTCATGAGTCTTGAGCATAGGGCACCAGAAACATGGCCCATATCTGACTGTCCCTTTGGTAACTGACCTCCTTCAAGACTCTGCCTCTGTGTCATTGTCACACCTGATATGCTGTAAATAAATCTGTGATGTTAGATGCCATTCAACTAATTTCATTTCCTTGTCACAACAAGTTTACAGTACCTCGTTCAGTGTACTCTAGGAGATACCCTTCTGCTTCCGATTTTAAGATTAAACTAATCATTGTAACAAGAAGTATCTTATAGGGTGAAAGTATAAGCTCAAATATTATATATATATCTATGAGACTCCTGCCATTAAAACCACAAGTATGAAAAGATGCTCTGTTTATATGGAGCTCTGCTGTGGAGATAGGGTAGGATTTTCCTCATGCTTACCTCAGGAGCTGTGCATGGTTTAAATAAAATGTATTATTATATTCCCTAATGTTCCCTAATATAATAGTTTTGGATTTCCTTTTTCAATGTAAATCCAAGTAAAAGTAAATCTCCACTCAAAACAGGGGCACTTATGCACCTGAATCTGTGTTGGAGTCCTTCCGGCAGTCAGAGCTTGCGCACAGACATCTGATGGCAGTCAGAATTCAATAAAGTGAGAGGAAACACTCTGCAGATCTGAAAGCATCAAGCACTTACTCAGGATTCATATGTGCAAATTTTGTAGTTCAATAAACGCATGCATAAAGTGAAAAATGTATTATTTTCTTTTTCACTTTTTTTCCCCCTTACTTATTTTTTCCAATTCATCAACAGTCTGAGAGAAGTCTTGCTTGCAATGACAGAAAACGAACAAACAATGTGAGATGCAGATAGGGAAGGTAAGTGGCGGCAGTGTGATGAGAAGGAGAACCATTTTCTCAGCCAACTTGAGGACAACACACTGTGTTCAGAGTGGAATACGTTTTATGCAAGTAGTGTTGAGAATAGTTGGTGCAGAAACACACCTTTTTTCCATGCATCCTTTCACATCATGCTGACTAGGCCAGGATAGCTGGATGGGAGAATCCCTGCTTGCCATGTAATTGAGCTGGGGCAATGAGCACATGGTGACCTTGATCTTCCAAGGCCCAGAAGCAGCAGAGCGGCTGCAGCAGTGGGAACAGCGCGTGTCCTGTCTCAGGGGTGCCTCATGGGCTGGCCCATGTACTGAGGCTGTGTGTGTGCAAGGCAGGTGTGCCCATGTGAGGGGGAAGAGTGTGTGAGGGACGTGCAAGGAGGAAGTTATTGTGCTGGGGGATTTTGGCTTAGTACTACTTGCATTTAAACAGATGTCAGACCAATCTGCCGTGAAAAGCATGAAAGAAGGACAACATGGAATATACCTGCTGGTGAAACCTCCATAGCTGGTGCCTTCAGGGATTTCTTTCAGCATGGATGTGCTCCATCACTACTTTGGTATTTAGACAAATTTATATTATTTTCCTGAGAGTTAGCTTCCTTCTA
The DNA here is from genome assembly GCA_013396635.1 of Penelope pileata. Taxonomy (NCBI): domain Eukaryota; kingdom Metazoa; phylum Chordata; class Aves; order Galliformes; family Cracidae; genus Penelope; species Penelope pileata. The sequence goes on along the minus strand of WBMW01005472.1, from coordinate 148,368 downwards.
AAAAAATTCCCATTCTGCAGTGTAATTTCTATTTCTTTTCTCCTCTGTCCTCTTCCGGTCATGCATATGTTCCTCTGCTCTCTATGTCTTCTCCTTTGCACATGCTCCCTTGGCATGTGTTCTCCTCCTTCCTTGGGCTCTGGACCTCCTGCCCCTGTCCCACCCTGGCCGGTGTCTCTGGCTCCCTGGAAACTGCAGCTTCACTTGGAAGAATCCAAAACCATTGCACTGAGGGCTTCGGTCTCCGTGAGTAAGAAAGGAAGAGCAGCAAAGCTCGTGTTACCTGTGAGCCACTCACAGTTGTTTCTCAAGCAGTTTGTGTAGCACCTGCGTAGCATGCTCTTCACGTGCTGGAGGAAATGATTCAGTGATGCAAAGTCAGAGGCTCTTAATGATGAAGCAAGAGACAGATGTGACACCTCCATGCACCCGTAAGTCAGTCCTACGTGGAATCGTCCTAGCTTTCACTGGGACTGGCTCAGCCAGTGGCAGAGCTGCAGAAGGGGCTTGGCAAGGCAGCAAGCATTACTACAGCTCTGAGAAATAAGGTGATCACACAGTTACGTAATTTCTATTTAAATATGTTTCTGAATTGCTCCTGCATTTCTCTGACAACATGCAGAAAAAAAAATGAATTTGATGTATTAAAGAAAAAGACAAGCAAACTAGTTGGTAATCCCCACTAACAGCGCTGAAACTAATACAGTTGCATCAGGGCTTCCTCTGGGTCAAGATTTTTCTTCATCTTAGAGCCAAAGATGCATCTAAGCATAGCCTAATAAGCAAAGGGAGAACATAAGCAAGGGACTGACGTGCCATCAATTTCCCACCCTCTCCAGATTGTTTCTGTCCATCCCATGCTCTTCAAATGGCAGCACAGAGCCCATATGCCACGGTGTCGGGGCAAAGCTCCCAGCACAGCATCTGGTCAGGAGGCGGTTGCTGTGTCGGCTTTGGAGCGGCCGTGGCTTTTGTCATGTATTTGGGGCTGGTGATGGGACTGCCCTGTCACCCCGCACACTCCTTTCTCTTGACTCCCCCCTGGATTCCAAGGAATCGGCTGGTTTGTGTTTGTCGATACGCTCCCACTTAAATCCCTCGTGAGATCTCTATACTGGCCCCCTTTATGGTGAAATAATGAGAATTTCTTAACGCCTGTGTATGTGTTTTTGGCAGAAACATGTGGGTTTAGTTTAAAGTGGACCGCGGCCTGGTGGGTACAGGTCACTGTGTACTGGGATTTCTTTCTCAGAAAACTCTTGAATGCTCTTTGAAAAGGCCCCTTTTTTTTTCCTTGCTCATGAGTGTACCAGCCACTTCTTGATGAATAGGATCCATAATGCCCAGAGATATTTGAAATCAAGCATATGGTCCATTGAATATGCATGTAAGCAGGCAGGGAGGGAGTTCGTGTGTGACACTGGGGAAAGCGTGTCTGGAAGTTAAGCAGCGCAGAAGTCAAACTTAGCATTTCACCACTTTTTGGGAAACCTAACTTTCTGTATCCTCTGGTAAACCATGTAATAGAACACTATTTGTAGTCAAAAGCATAGCTGGGGAAGGGTTTAACAACTCATACATTTGGTTATAGATGGAATTATGCCATTTTGCTTTTGGTTTCCTGTAAGACGCTTATTTTTACAACCAAAATATAAAGATAATAAAATCTGAAGTTGTTGAAAAATACATATAGATAAATTCTTCAACTGAGAAATGACAAATTCTTCACTAGGAGAGAGGCTCAGTCAACTCTTCTTCACATTTAAATGAAAAGAGTGCTTGGAGAATGCGCATTCTGGTAAGTTTTCCTTGCGAGTGGGTAGAGAGAAAGGGAGCTGGGACTGAATAGGAGCGATTGGGCATGAAGTAGTAACTATGAGGTCCTGGAGGCAAGAGAACAAGAGAGGGAAAGGAATCAAAAAGAGAGGAGAAGTTAGCAGAAAGGCAGGGAGGAGGAGGGGGAAGGAAAGGATACGTGGTGGTTATTTAGTAGGTGCCAGGGAAAACCATGGTATGTGTGTGTGTGTGTGTACTTGAGAAGAGAGAATCCTGACACACAGAAACTGAGCCAGAAACTATGAAGCTTTACTGGAAGTAATCTTGGGGAAATTGCTGCATGTCTAAGATTTCAGTTGTTTTTTGCCTTTGGATTTTTGTATATCAGTGCCACAGCAGAATCCTTCTACACAGCAAAATGTAAATTAATCTCTTCATTACAAGCGTGGTTCATGGTTAATTTACTTTATGGGCAAAAAAAAATATATCCCACTGCATTTGTTTCCTACGGTTCTTGAAAATTCTAGATAGTTTAAGAATCAGAAAAGCATTAGAGGAAAACCACCTCTCATGACACGTTGTGACAGGGTGGGCACAGCATCAAGTGCAGTGTCCTCCACATGCTGCCATGGGAAATACCTTCTGATTGTATTAATAGGAGTGGGGTAGAAGAGAAGAAAGATGCTTTGTTAAAGCAGAAAACAGCCCTGAATAAATAAAACTGACCTTTCACACATCAAAATCAAATGCCGCAGGTGTAACATTTTTATGTCTGCCTGTCTGTCTACGAAAAATGCCCTTGGGGCAACACTTTCTGACATAACCTCTGCTTCAAAACAAACACAAATCTGAAACAAAATCCTGAGGAAAACTTCCAGACTCCCTGCTGCCTGCCTGGGGCAGGACTGACCCCGCAGCTCTCCTTCAGCATTCACCCACCTCTTGGGCCACATTTAAAATCGCTAAGATGAGAGGAAGAAAGACGTTGATCCGTACACTGTCTCTTTTGTCTCCATTCAGGTAAGTATTTTCAATAGTGTACTTGCAAGAACAGTTCTTCCCAGCCATGGACTTGCTCTGTGTGCACACTGAAGCTGACAGCTTGAAGTCAGACTAGTGAATCTGTTATGACCAGACCCTGCCACGTGCAAATGTGTTCTGGGGAGTGCTCATGGATGTGCAAAATGCTTACATAAAATGAGGTTGTCTCCTTTTACATGAGTGTATTTTACATATTCTTTTGAGACAAGCCATTTATCTGACTAAATAGTTCCTGCAGTAACTTGAACACTCTCCCATGTTCTTGTAGGCATTTTGCTAGGGAACTAAGCTAGGTTGTTTTAGAAATAAGTAAAAAGAGAGAGTAAAGTGGTGAGCTTTTCTAAGACATCTCAGTAGCAGGCTGGAGAACAACCTTCTGGATGAATTTCTCATTAGCAATGATTTCTTATTAGGAGATTCTATAGCACAATGAGGCCAAGTGCATTCAGTCCTTGGCACATCATGCTGAAATCAGCCTCTAGGTGGATTTCTTATTCATAGACTTCTTAAATAACTTTAAATGCTGTGCCTGTGTTGGTTGGGAACCTGGAAGCAGATCCCTCCTGTGAGAGTTCTATAGCTGGATAAAGTGGAGTGGCCAGCCACTTCCCAAAGCAGTGCAGCAATGCCACTGGAGACTTTGGAAAGCTAACGAACATCTCTGAGAGCAGTGGTCTCATGCCTAAAATGTAGAGGTTAGTGTCTCTTAACCACTCGTTAGAAAGTTGGTATGATGGGAAAAGCATCTAGATTCTGGATAATAGCTCTTAGCAAATTCAGAATGCAGAAGCATCTTGGATATGTTTGTATTCAAATCCACTTACTGCAGTCCTCTGCCCAAGCAAATCAAGTCCAAGTAAAATGTCAGAATCTGGTAGTACTCAGTGTTTTCTGGGCTCCTAGTCACTGTGGATCCCATTTCACCAAGCACCAAAATGTGCTGGGGTCCACCAGGATCCATGTCACTTAAGCACAATCCAAATGCAAACCTGGCCTCAAGCATTCACTGAATAAGCTCAGGGGTGTGCACATGTTTAGAGCTGAGCTGATGCTTGAGCAGCGCGGTGAGTCAACTCTTTCTGCCGACAGAGGAGACATGCTGCTGAAGCTCTGGGTACCTGCGTGGCTCAGGGGTGGAGTGCCAGGCAGGCTGGTGTGAGGAGGCTGTGCTGAAGGAGGCAGCTCTATAAATAGCCTTCTGGAGTGGTAGGAATGACAGGATCCATGAGCACAAAACTCATGCAAAAATGGTATTTTTTTCTTAACAGATAGGGAGAAATGGCTGCTCTGCATCATGCAGCCGCTGAAAGCCACAATGTGCAACTAGCACTCTTTGCAGACAAAAAGATAGAGCCCACTGAATAATTGCCTCAATTAAACTAATGAAGATTAAGAATAGTAGGTGTATCTATATAAAACATGTCCCAGATTCTGATAACATCCTTTGTACTGTGTGCATGTAACTAATTCCTGTTTGCTTGCTTTTTTCTTCACTGTGTGTTTTTTTCAGTGAGTGCTTTTACCACTTTTTCTCCATTTTACATTAGTCACTGTGCAGCTGATGTACACATTGCAACATCTTGTTTTGCTGCTGCAAGTCCTGCCAGGCAGCAGAAACATGTACAGCTCAAGCAATTATGCAAGCCCATATGCAGACACCAGAGATGCACTTGATGTCACTAAGGTAAGGATGGCAAAGCTAAGGTGACTTCTGCTCCAAGGACACTTTGAGAGAAAATTAAATACGTGCCAGGTCTGTAGGGCACATGATTTTTTATGTATGGTAAAAAAGAGACATAGCACAGTATAAGAGACTGTAAATATTATGTTAAAAGCAGATGAAGTGCAAAGCAAATGAATCAAATCAATTTCTGCTGACAAGATATATTTTGTGTTAAAAAACGTGCCTCTGATTCTCCCTACTTAGGTCTTTACATTCTTCCAAAAGATTGGGTAGAAGCTACAGAAGCTACATAATTGCCGAAGGTTTACTGCTCTGTACGCAATATTTTACTTTATATTTGGATGTCACCAATGTGCGAGGCACGAGCTACTTTCCTGCTCAGGACACCATGGAATTATCATGTGTTGCACGCTGGGCAAATAAACTGTGCTGGCTGGAAGCCTGCCCAGCTGCTGATGGCCAGCAGCTGCCTTATGGCAAGTCTGTATTCACAGCAGAGAAAGACATGGGAAGGCTCAAACTGCAGTGATGTTTCTGTCCCTTCTCTACTTTGTCCTCCCTGTATCCTTGCAGCTGTTTCTGTGCCTACCATAACATGGAAGATGGTTCAGTGGAGCTGGAACTCATGTTATCCTGTGGTCCTAATCACTCAAATGCCTTCCCTCACTGAGTCCTGCTGCCCACTTTTCTGGTGAAGTGGGGCATCCTCTCTTCCACTAAAAATGAGACATCTGTAAGGACAGAAAGCAGAGCAGGATTTTCCACCAGAGCAGGATTTTCCACCAAAGAATGTGCTTCACGTGTACAGGAGCAAGCACAGGTAAAAATCAGCACAGCCTACATGTTTGTTGTGTGAGATTATTTATCTTGATAAGTGTTTGTAGAATCAAGGTCTGTATCTCTCAGCACTGGTGGGTTTCCACTTACTTTGCACCAGAGTCTTCCTATGAATCCCCTGTGGGAGCAGTTCAGTAGTGCTTAAAGGGATGGCATTTCTGTAATTATCTAATTATTATTCTAGGGTTCTTTCTTGTGCTTGTTAACCCTTCATTCCAGTGAAAGTGTAATCCCATACTATTGCATTCAGATAAAAAATGATTAAGGATCAACATTAATTCCCCAGTAAAGACCCTGGAGAAAGTATTTTTAGCCTGCTTTTAGTTTTTCTGGTTTGAAAATACAGACTCAAATTCAGATCTGGTCGTTTTGATTAGAATGAAAAATTTAAAAGTAACACAGCATGTTGGGGGGGCTGTGAGTCCAACATAAGAAAAAAAAAGCTAAAATAAAATGAAAGGAAAAGAAAAAAGAAAGCTGAAGCTTATCTGGGGTTACTTTCTTCTTGCTCCTACTTTTTAGTTCCCTTCACTTTCCACTGTCAGCCATGAATATTGCATCTTCATTTGAATTTTCGGCTGCTGAATCACGATCAGTTGAAGATGCAGGAACCCTGTGTTACTGGATATAACTCAGGGGGTTATGCTGTTTTTATTGTTTGGCAACTACTCAGGAAAGGGAACCTAGCTTAGCAGTTGAAGCATATGGCAGAGGGAGATAGGCCGGCAGCATCTTGGATGAGGACACATAGTTTGTACTCTCATGGTATGATGCGTTCTTGTGCTTTGCAGACGGTGCTTCAGAATTGTTGCTCTGAAAACTAATTTTGCCTGGCTACGCAGGTCTGCTGACACAAGCATGAGGAGCGTCAGTTTTTGCACAGACACTCCCGTGTGCTGCAGATATCCTAGGTAGGAAATATTCTGAGCCACACACCTGCATCTCAGTTGTGGAAAGCAGAAAAAAACTCAGGAGAGAGAAAAATTCAGACATATAATCACTATCTTCGTGTAACTTAGTTGCTGCTTCTCCTAGAAGTTTATTATAGTGTAGTTGTCAGGGCAAGAGCAGAGAAAACACATCAATTTTATGACAGCTGCAAAGGGAGGTCCTTCTAATTGACAGAGACCAAGCATTGCCTTTCATTTCTCAGCAGCCTCCCTGTGTACAGGCAAACCATCAGTCCTCAGAGAAACTGCTGTAGTAGCATTTATAACTCATGGCATTAACAGTGCCATTCACTGGAACTTGATGCTGCTCCGCCTCTGCCTCCCTGTCCCCCACAGCACATGCACACTTGTTTCTTGAGCAAAGGGGCCAAAGGCTTGCTAGAGATATTTCGGGTTTTGGATTTGGTGCAGATAGCAAAACTATACCTTGAGGAATGAGCACTTTCCATTCTGTGGTATAATTTGTATTATTTACTATCACTTTGGGAACATTCTTAAGTGCACTAGACTGGGGTGTATTTTTTCTGAGAACTCTGTTTCTTCTTCACCAGTCTTTTTTTATTTGCTGTACTGTGTCCCTGAGCTGAGCTAGGAGGATGTATTTTAAAGATTAATTTCTTGTGTGTTAGGTGGGCTTCCCAGTGGCTCCCATTAGTCCCTTTAGCTTTCTTTCCCCTTCCTCCTCCCTTCCCTCCCAAATTTCTGTGCTCTCAATCCTGAGTGCTTTTTGTTAGATATCCTCCTAAAAGAGTTTGGCAGCAAGTAAAGACTTGAGTGTTGAACACAAACAGTTAAATTCTATTGTCTACCCGCAACAGGATAGCTAAAGCAGAAGTAGAAATCTGAATTAAAAACGAATCTGTCAAGCAATGAATGGGGTACTGTCTGGAGTAATGTGAAAATTACTGCCAGCTTATTGTATATTTGGGGGTTTCTTTCTTTTCTTTTTTTTTTTTTTTTTTTTAAAATTATACTAAAAAAATATTTTTTACAGGACCCTTGAGCAATTGTTTCCATGCCTGGCTAAGACAAGGGAACAGTTGCTGGCACTACCAATAATATATGTCTGCCTGCTACTCACAGGACAAAAAGCTCATGTGTCTTCAGTGCAAGGTATGGCTTCCAAAGAGCAACCTCCTCTTGTCACACAATTTCTGTGGGGCACACAAGACATGTTTCTGACAGCGTGCAAATATGTAAGAGCACTTGCTGCCTGCAAATTAAATACTAAAACAGTAGAGATGTGCCATAATCCCATCGTCCATTCAGATTTTTTATGATCTAGCAAGGGATTTCAGAAGGTGCCACATTACCTACAGCAGAAGTAACTTGTGCTAATTTCATAAACATTGATTTAAAACAGATCTGAAAACTTAGAACACAAAAATGTCTGCCTTCTGAATTTATGGTACTTTGTCTCTCTTACCTTTCCGTCTTTAGACTTCAGCTGACTTCCTGGCACACCTGTTTTAGCCTTTCTGACTACTGTAACATTCAAAACCTTCAGTGATTCGGACTGCTACTGACAAACCCCAGACCTCTGCTGTCACTGGAAAGTAGCAGTCTCCACGCCTAAGTGGAGATCTGACTAGAACCCATCACAGCATTTTATAGGTTTTTTTTTTTTGTTCGTTTGTTTGTTTTTGTTTTTTTTCTCCACAAGCAGGAAGAATGAATAATTCTAAATAATTTTAAAGCACTGAGAAAAAAAAAAATCTTGCTGCCTTGGGTGTCATTTGCCATGGTTTCTCTGGGAAGAAGACAAGAAGGGAGTCATAGGTATATTTTTTTTATCCTGTGGATTTTGTTTGCTTCAAAGATTGGACTGAGTTTTCTTTTTTTCTCTTGTAGCTGTTGAGGGGCAGGAGAACATGAGTATCTCTTCTTTCCAGCCTATTTCCGAAAGTATGCTATGTGCAGGAGCATTGCTGAAGTATTTGTTCATAGCAATATTTGCAAGTCTATAGAAATGAAGAATCAGTTCTAAAAGGGAAAGAATTTATGTGTGCTGGCCTTGTCTCGGATAAGGCGTCCAAGCACAGTGTCTTAGCATGGTTTTGAAGAAAGTTACTGGAGAAGAATTTAAAGTGTTCAGTTCTGAGCATGCTCAGACACTGTGAATGATGCTGAACTGAGGTAACAGCTCTTGGTGGAACAGGAAAAGTCTTGAAAATTATGCGCAGCTCTTGTGCAAGTTACACACCTGAAAAAGAACAGCAAAGAAACTGAGAAAAACTTGGAACTTTATTTTTGTCATAGTGATCTTTAGTGTTCCTGTTATTAAGCATAAATTTGAATGTGTACATTCAGAGGTTTGGGGAGTTTTTGGTTTTCTATTTATTTATTTTTGTTAGTTTGTTTGGTTTTTAATGATAACTTAAAAGTGTCTTGAAAACATAAAGGGAGGGGAATAATATGAATGGAAGGTGATGCTCCACTTGGTATTCCATGTATTAATTGGTCTGTCTAAAGTCAAAAACCCAGAGGTAAAATAAAATAAAATAATAAAGATATAAAAGAATTTATTGAGTGTTCAGAGAAATCAAAGAATAAACAGAAAAGATATGTTAGCAGATGACTTTAACAAGAAATAAACTCTTACTGTACCACCAAATCAAAGAGGCTGTTTTGCAACGTTTACCCTCTAACACAGTACCTAGCATCTGTGATTAATGTCATGCACATTGAATGAATGGTCCCTTGAAATGAAAAGGGAATGAGATATTAGCACAGCATTATGAACCCCAGCTCTATTTTCAGCATATTATGGGAGGAGACATTGCACCTGACACTAAAAATGCCATAGAGAGACAGTGCAAATTAGTTTTGAAACAAGTATCAAGAATAAAGTACTTGTTATACTATCTGAGCCCTGGAAAGTAAGTCTATTAAATCTAGCATTGACACAATGAGGTTATTTTATCTAGTTGATAGACTGTAATGAGTATCAAATGTGCTGAAGGAAATGGAATCCTGTGTTCAAGTCAACGATTAAGGCTAAATCAACTTTAATCCCATACAAACTCTGATCAGCTTTTAGAACTCAAGCTTGGTTATCTTGACTTGATTAGGTAAAAAAGGAAAAATCAAACAAACAAACTACAAAACTAATACTCACTTTGAGCCATCAAACTTTTTTTCTTTTGGTTTCAGTTAGAATGTGTTTCATATGAGAAAGCAATGCTGGCAAAAGACTGGCAAAGACAACGATCCTGCTCCACAAGATTTACACAGGGCTTGGCCGTTTTCTACCTGTTGCTGGATAAAATAGTTGCCAGGTGCACTTTTTACTGAGCTTCCTTCTATAATAATGTGTGGAAGATGGGCAGTATTACTGATGGAAATGTCTTTGTCTACAACATGGGTGTCCAACCTTTTGGGTTTCCTGGCTTTGTTCACAAATGTACGTACTGCCAAACAGCGATGACATGAATAAGGCGTGATTGTGATGTGAGGGATATGTTTCTCTGTTAAGATAGGTCTTATAAGTCTAGTAGAGAGGCATGGTCAAATTTTTGAGTTGAATATCTGACTGCAACTCTATATATTCATTTGAAAATTTGCAGGTAATGTATTTATGTTGACTGAAAGTGGAGTTGCAAATATACCAAAAAATCGATGATTTTTTTGGCACCACTTGCTGGTGGCTGTCAGCAGATACAGACTGGGCTTGTATTACCTCCCAATAAAACTTAACAAGCCCAATTCTCCTTTATGCCCCGTACATCTGACGTGGCTTCACAGAACTTTGTGAAAAGGTCCTTTTTATGCTGTATGCAGATGCCCTTTGGGAGCCAGAATGCAGAAAACTCAGCCCCTGCTCTCAGACCAGTACTCTGGATAACGATATTAGCGCCGCACATTCTGCATCACAGAAATCCTCTGATGAAGCCACATGAGTGGAACTGGAATTGAATCAAATCAGATATAATATCTTAAGTATACTGCATCAGCAAAACATTTTTGCCCATGGTGATTTTCTCTGTATTTTTGCGTATGATATTTACAGAGTGATGATTCTCAGAGGCCAAAAGAGACAACAGAGTTTGAGCAATTAACATATTGTTTAAATTAATCTGGCCTCCTAATTTTTAAAAGTTACATTTCTTTGAGGTTTTGCACTTCAAAGAAAAGGTGGTCACAAACTTCATAAACATTTCTGTAAATAATTATTCCAATTTTAATGCTACCTATCATGTTGATAAAAAATGGTTATGCTTGTGATTGCCACTGAGAAAAAGTAATGTATTTAAGGGGTTTTTTTTTTTGAAAGTGTTCTATTTACCCCTACTCCTATTTTTGTGGAACAAATTAACAAAAATATAGTTACGTGATAGAAAGTGAAGGTATTTAGATCTGTGAATGTTGGTGCTACACTCAGTCAAGATAAATTCTTCCACATAAGGTCACTTTTCACCCTGGGACGTGGGACTTTGGCAACATGCATCCACTGATGAAACCAGAGGCCACACATGTTGCTTAAAGAGACTTAAGAAATGTAAAGAGGAGAAGAAAATTTTCTTCTTCCCCACCACCCACTTCTCCATACATTTGAAATCTGGTACCTCAGAAATGCATGGAAGGCTGAACAGTGTTGGTTGTTATTGAGAGTTTCTGCAGTGTTTAAACACTGATCTTGGTGTCTTGTCCATTTCTATATGGAGGAAGAGCTGAGTGTCAGCATGGCCCTAGGAAACCATCACTTCCGAGGAATGTTAGTGCTAATCCCTACTGCAAAAAATGCAAGAGGAAGACGCAACAGCAAAGTGTTTAATCACTATCACTAAATGCTTTTTATTTATATTTCTGTATAGTAATGGTTCTGATACATTTTCTAGCTCCCACCTGTAGACAGCTACTCTCAGCACAGAACAGTGAGCTGAGTATACTTAGAAAAATGCCAGTTGAACTCAGGTTTTTCTGCAGGCTGCAGGAAATGAAGAGATGTGGTGTGGACTTGTTGTGGTGCTCTGAGGACACTTTCATGTCCTCATGGCTGACAAGGCAATATCCAGACTGATTTCTTGTCTTGCATGCAGTTTTGCCATATTTCTCTGACTGGTGGACACAGACAAGCTTTTTACAGGCTCTGAGGACATCATTTAAAGTAATTTCTAAGTAGCTGGCAATCAGCTTCCGGAGTGGGAGATGGCCTGAACTGAGCTCCAGAGTGACCATTAACTTCTTCTCTTTCAAGTAGAGCCAGTGATTATTTTTCCCTCTGGGTGCACACTTGCATATCTTTACAAACAGGGCACTGTTAGATTCTACCCCGCCATAAACTCTGACTGCAATACCTCATCCACTACTGACCTGAAGTGAACTCCAAGGAGAGGGAACAGTAATAAAGAAAAAGCCAGCAAACAGTGTGAAGCTTTTGTAAGATCTTATATAACCAAATTGGCTATATTGGGAACTTGCCTTTGGTTTTAATTATAGATTTAAGGGTGCACTTATCAGGCTCTGCGCCATCTCTTTGCTCCGTCCCTTCACTCTTGATTTACTTTATATAACAAGCAGCCACTACAAAAAAGATTTTTTTCCCCCCTTTCTTTTGGGACGAGGAGAGCCCAGCAAAAGTTCACTGGGGGATGGGAATGTGTAAGGTGTTAATTGACTTGTGGTCTTGGGCTTTAGCTTGATCCCCTCAGGTTTTGAAAACCAGCTATGAGAGCCCAACAGAAGTACGTGGTGACTTGAAGCTTGCCTGTGTTTCTTCGTGAGAGCTGGGGTTGGGTGAAAAGTACTTCTTTGAACTTCCAGGAGACCATCAAGAGTATGGCAAACCTAAAGTGCTCAAACTCTCTCTTAATCACATCTGTTTCCCAGAACACAAAAGATATAGTTTACACAGATGCAGAGCCAAGGAGGATGCAAAGCAACAAGGTCTTCTTAGGGTCTCATAAAACATTATTGAAAAGTGAGTAGAGACATGAAAAAATGGGGCTTGAATGCAAGAAAGTTTTAAAGACAGCTAAGTTGCTACATTGTTTTATGCTGTTTGAACATCACTTCTCAGCTTAATCTTTAACTTGATTTGTATTCATTTTCCTGGTGACTTCTACCTCTCAGAGCATCTGCCATATCAGTTGTTACATGTGTATAGGGAAAGAGGCATATCCTGGTTCTGCCTTAAAGGGTAGACACCTGGTGTGTCATTTGAGGGGTCTTAAGCTCAGAATCAGAATTCTGAATCTGTAACTCATATCAGAAACTGGTCCCTCATTTGAGCTGGCTGCCTTCCACATCCAAGAAGGCGATGATGTAGCTGTTGGTTATCCCCTTGCTCTAGCTTAGAAGTTCCCAGCTATTTTTCTTCTTGTGAACAGTCTGTGGTTATTAAAATCAGCAAATGGTGCCACAGTGTGAGCTGAATTCCTTTAAGTCACTGAACCAAATAGTCTCAATCTCCATTACCCATAGTAAGTAGAGGGGGGCTGGGTTGTCATGATAATAAAGGTACTGGGGAGGACAGCAGAATATCTGAGCAGCTCAACACAAAAGCAGCCCAGGTCCAGGAGGGGTGTTTCTCAGTCTAGAGCTAAAAAAACTCTGCTTCCCTTCCTGCTACTCTAAACCCTGGGTAAAGCATAGCAGGAGAATTAAAAGGGCACTTTATTAATAGTATTTTTGGTCCTAAAAGGTACATAATCCTTTTCAGTCTCCCATCACAAATATAATGGCATTTCTTCTGGTTATCATTTCACTGAGACCAAATTAGAAACATTCCTAAGAAGGACAGCAAATCTTTGGAAAGGTTGTGAACCTGATTCTCCCTTTGGTAGGCCACTTATCAGCCCTGTGACCATGTTTCTCCAGTGAAGAATTTGTCATCTGGATTTCTAAGCCAGAAATTTTGCCTTCTTAAAATGTTTTTCAGATAAGTTCTACGTGGTGCTGTAGTGACATGAAATTACAGAAGGGCTGCTTCTAATGACACCGCTGCTGAAGAGACAAATTTTCAGTCATCAGGCCTCACAGAAGCTGCTGCAAAACAGACTAGGCCCTTGGCTTATACAGGTGTGTGTTCTCTGTAGCAGGGCGGGTGCACTGCTCATCCTTGCTCCCAACTCTCAGCTGATATCGCTGTATCTAGTTTTGCTTTCTTTTTCTATGCTTTTTACTAGGATGTGACTCAGTGCTTTTCAGAAAGCAGAGCCTTTGTCTGCATCATTCTCCCTGCCAATCCCTTACATCACCTGCTTGATCCAGAGTTGGAAGTGACTCATTTTTCTCCTCCAAACACATGTGCACACAATGAGCTGTCTCCCATCTAATGGCCCTTCACAGAAACTTATATGTAGGGTCATGACTGTGTTTTGTTGCAGATGCCCAGTGCCCATCTGTAGAGGACAGTCTCTGTCTGTCTCAGGATTTATATTGTTCTGAATGCTTTAAAAGCTTTGCAAGTGAAAGCAAATGATCTATGTGGGTTGTTTTTTTTTTTCCTTCCTCCCTCGGTGGCTAATTTGGTATCTATTATTTACTGTGGGAAAGCTATGCCAAAGAAGCAATCTCTGCATTTTGTTCTGAGATTAATTTTCATCCTTAACTGCATAGAAATGAGCTTGAAATGCGTGTCTGTGGAAAACTTGCACACTTCTTACTCATCACCCTACCATTGGTGTTTGCCCCATTTGTAAAGATGTGTTTTTAATGGGTACTCTTAACTGTATGGAAAACCTTATGGTGGGATAGAGTGACTCAAATATAGATATGACTGAAATTAGGACATCTAGAACTAGCCCACCTCTTCATTTCTCCTGTCATAGTCAACGCAAAGATACAAGCACTTACCAATAGCCATTTGGCTAATTCTGAATTAGACAACTAAGACAGGGCATATGACTTGCAGTTAAGAAAAGCCTAGCTTTGATGCAAGTTTTTTCTGGATATCTAACATTATGATATTTTACGTAAACTAAAGGTAGTCAGCCAACTGGTGAATAGAGTGGAGATGCAGCAAACCAGAGATCCATTAATTACCAAAAGGACAGATTATAACTCTGTCATAAAATGTTAACATTTTAATTTTATATTTTAATTCCTTTACCTAGCATTCATTCAACCTTAGTCTTGGATATAGACTTCTCTATATCTACTTTGACACCTACACAGTCAAAGGAGAAATTATTTGCTGTTGTTTCACAGTCTTCTCCAACAGTTTTCTCAGAGCTTCCTAACAGAAGGAAGCAAGGAGCTGTAAAAATATCTAAGTGATGCCTCAGAGAGCTGAGGACATCAGCTTCCCTCTTCTGGCTCTCAACCATCTGAGTACAATGAGATGAAAAACTGCAGAAAAGAAACCTTGACAATTTATCACACTTAGGTTTAATTCTCTTTGTGCCCTAAGGATCTTGAAAATAGGTGGTGTCAGAGAAGTAAAAAATTCTGGTGCCTGTTGGGGCTGCCTTGTGTGAGACATTGGCAGCACGTTTTGGTACTGTTTTTGGAACAGGCCAGGAAGCAGATGGCATGTCAGAGCATGACAGTCTTGCTGCTTTATTGCAGAAGTGGCGTGTCCTGTGCTGGCTCAACAACGTGTCCTCCTGGCCACCCACTGGCTATGGAGGCTGGGCAGAGCCTCCAGTGAGTGAAGGGTTCTCATGGGCCCGCAGTGCATTCAGCAGCTCTCTCTCCCCATCTAAGGACAACCAGTGCAGCAGAGGTAGATGGCATATTTCGTTTCCTCTTCTGCAAGACAGGCCACAGGCTGATGCTTGTGTTGCTTAACATTTAAGTATCTCCAGGCAGTACTTTTTTCTCTTTCTTGAAAGACTGTTTAATCCATTTATTTCTGATCTGCCTTCCCCCTAGTCCTCACACTCCTCAAACACCGCAATGAATCTGCTCTTATTTATTGTTAGAACAATGTCATTTTTTACAACAGACCAGAAAAAAAAAATCTGCTCTTACATATTTTTAAAACAGTGGTGTTGTTTTTTTAACAAGACAGACCAGAAACTGGTGACACAAAGTTGAGTAGCTCTTTTTTTACTTTTTTTTTTCAGAAAGTAAGAAACATTTCAGTGATTTCAGTGTCTGATGAAAAGTAAACATTAAAGACAGTGCACATGAGACCCTCACATTTTTTTCTTCCAGCAAAAGCTTGTTTTCATGGTGAGAACAAGAAAGAGGTACCAGGACTTTTTCAGTAGCCCTTTAGGAGGACTGAAGGTAGATATTGAAATGAGCCAAGATAACATGACCTTTGTTCATTTAATGTTACATTTTTCTGCTTCAGGTTTTATCCCTTTTTTTGATATGGAAAAAATCTTACTTTTCTCTTGAGTTTTGATTGTATCTCGATTCCATGCAGATATTTTCAATTATAAAATAGGATAACGTAAACCCCCATGAATAAATCTAGTGAGTATTAATATAAGATTGTTTTTCCTTACCTTTTTCAAGCTGTAATCTGAAATTCTATGAGGAGGGAAGATAACATGAAAGAGTTATGAAACGGAGCAGTACGAGATTAATTTTGTGAATCTTTGTTCTATTTCAACAAATCTTTTAGGTTTCCAATATAACGCATAGGTATTGAATTCCCAGGGACATTAAGGTATGGGAAACTATTTCTCTTACAGGCCTTGGCACTGCAGAGCTCAACAGGATATACTGCTTCATCTTCTGTAGCCCTTTTTGGAATTTGCTTCTTGCTACTGACTTGTTTTGTACCATGTTGTGACAGACCTTTCTGTGCAATTTCCCTATACTCTGGGGAAACCTGAACACTGCTGAATGGGACCGCAACAGTACAGTTAGAAACTAATGTTAACAATTTGTCTTTGGAGTTCAGGGCAAGAGAAATAAATACCTTAGCTCTCTGCCTACTTCACTGTTAGTTTAAAGAGTCTCAAGCTTTATAACCATGCACAAACATACGATTCTGCTCTGAGAAGACGGCAATGCCTGCACTCACGGGATGCTTTGTAAAGCTAGTTATGTCCCAAAACAGCAATGATGTTGGACACTCACTTCCACTCCCTGTGAATTTGCTAACAGGGAATGTTTCCCGGTTAACTACAAGTTGTATGAGTCTACTTTTACAAAGTTGCAAATAAGAGAGTGGGAAGGGAGGACAACTTCTCCAAAGACCTTTCCCACATACCTGGCCCCAGCAAACCTCCTCTGTGGGTGTTCATTCCTGAGACATGCCCATGGGGTCTGCTGACTATGGCATTGCCACCTGTGGTAGTGTGTGAGTGAGGACATCTGTCCTTCAGAAATGGAGTGGGACCCCCAACTGTTCCCACAGGTCAGTGAGCACAAACCCCAGGATAGCTATAGGTATTCCTCTCCGCTGACCTGCATGATTTGGACTCATGACCTATTGCTTTTGTTTATTTTTTTTTTAGGTTATAAAACATTCTTATCTCGCTTCTGTAAGCAAGTGTGCAAATCTGAGAGTTACAGTTCAAGAAATCCACTCTGAAAAGCCAATTAAAGAACTAGCCCACCCTCTCTCGCCTTTAAGTACCTGAACCCTTCCAAATATACTTGGGGGTGCAGGGCTGCACATCCTATTAGGAACCTGCTAAGCTAGCCTGGCATCCTATCTAGATTTTTAAGGTACTCTGTGAAGATTATAATCCTCTTCTTTCTTGGAGCAACTTTATTACCCCAAGGAAGCAGCTGAGTTAAGATTGTGCCAATATTTCCATCACAGTATTAGCTCTCTTTTTTTTAAGTCTTCATGAAAAATAAGTCATTTTGTCCCGTAATTAAGAATCCCATAACTTCTCAAGGCAGCAGATTTTGTTTATGATTTTCACACAAATATTTTTGACAGCGTTGACATTTTTACAAGCATGACTAACTACACATTTACCCGGTTTCACTTTTTTGTTTGTTTGTTTTTGGCACTGAAATGTGCTAAAGATAATGTTAGCTAAAAATTCCTCCATTTGCCTAGTGGTTTACTGTATGTCAGGGACTGTTTTCATTTATTTTAAAATAAATGTAGATGGCCAAGATATTGAATTTGAAATGGCACCTGCTGAGCTGGCACTACAATTAGTGTGATGAAGGATATTCTTTCAACTGAAGACTCTTTCTCAGTAGCTGGAACCATTCAAATATTGCACCATTCTTTCTTTGTAATGTTGGGTATGGCACCAATTTTATGGCTTTGGTTTCTTTCTCTATAAAATGAAATTCATTTCTTACTTCACAGGAGTGTCGGCAGCCTAAATCGTTGGTACTCGTGCAGTACTGAGCGGGGAAGGGACTGTAGCACCTGGCAAGGACAGGAGGGTCCTGCATGCAGCATGTGCACGTAAGGTACTCACAACCTGCATGTACACGACAGCCCTGCAAACAGCTGAGGACATGAGTACCTTTGCTCGCCTGGAAATGTATCCATGTATCAGGTGTATCTCATTCACTCCTGGTGGATGTGGATGCTTCTCAGGAAGCCATCTCATATGACAGACGAAACACCCTGATCACAGGAGCTGTTTCTCTTGACTTTCCCAGTTGTGCCCAGTGTGTTCCTCTGGCTTGTAATGTCATGTGTGTAAGGTGTGTGTTTCAGAGGTAATACTCTCCAATACTTCCCACTCAGCAGCACTGAAGACATTTGCTTGTTGTTTGTTTTAGGTACAGAGGAGATGAGTGCTGTCTTGGAAACTGTTGTGTGCAAACTGTAGACAAATGCTGGCTTCTACAAAGGCATTGTCTGACAGTTCTAATGAGCATGATTGCTGTGTGCCACTGACCCCACAAACCCCTCTGTCGCTGTGCCCCAGTGCCACCTTTAGCTCCCTCTGCCCCCTTCAAAACCTTCTGCTTTTTTGTATGCCAGTACGACACTCCTGCCGAGCAGCTGCCTGTTTGGCATGACTCATGCCAGACATTTGGCTATTTTGGACAAATGGGGATATGCTATTTATCCCAAATAGCTGCCTGCCTTGGATAGCACATTGTCCTGAATAATGAAAGTACTACCAGCCTAAAAATCCTATAGAATTCTTCTGCCTGCACCCACATATCACAGTGAAGAAACCAGGAAATAACATAGCATGCAAATAACAATTAATACAGCAGATGATGAGAGATGCACTTTGGAAATCATAACTTGATTGAACTTGGTCTCACCCCACTGAAGCCAATCAGAAAAGTCATGTTACCCTCAGCAGGAACTGACCACAGCAGGACTCCCTCTGACCTTCAGAGCCCCATACCCCAAACCATGAGGAGCATTCAGGAAAGGTCCAGGTACCCCCAGCAGCTTCCACAGAACCATCACTGCTCCCTGGGTCACTGCTGGTATGCTCGCCATGGAAATGTCTCTGGATGTTTTTTTAAGCTGTTGATTCACAGACCAGAAAGAGCAACTCAGTTCTCAAAAACTGCAGGAGATGTTCTGTTAAGGGAAAAAGAGATAAAAAAGAAAAAAAAAACAGTTCAGGTGGAAATTAGGACTTCTTTTGCTTTGCTTTGCTTACCTGGGGATAGCAAGTGCAGGATGTGAAACCTGGAGGGTGTCCTGAGAGTTTACAGAGTCTCACGCACAGCTTGAAGGGATCCGAAAGAAGTTTCTGTGCTGGTACAGACCCTCCTGGGAGAGATTTTTTTTGTTTTTTTTTTTTTTTTTTTTTTTTTTTTTTTTTGGNTTTGTTTTTTTTTTTTTTTTGCTTTTGTTTTTTGTTGGGTTTCGTGATCTTTTAATGGACCCATTGTAATTTATAGTAGATCATTGCCTAATGATGAATGATATTTTGATGTAGTTTGCTAATGATGGATTTGATTACACTGTGTGTGTTGTAGAGATGATTTTATCTTGTTCTGATGGAGGACTCAGGTTACCAAGATGTTTTTATAGCTTTTTATCAATTCCCCACTACAGCTACCAGTTTGAAACTTGGGATTTTTCTACTTCTAAATCTTCCTGAATTTTAAAATAGTTGTTAAGCCTGATTATTTCAGAACATTGCTGCTACTGCACTATCAGCCAAATTTCCATTGGCTTCAGCGTGTATGGAGGAGAGAGTTGAATCTGAAAAGAATGTGGGGTTAGGCCCGCAGAGATGGATATATAGATGGACCCACAGCAGAGCCAGTGCCTTTGGTGAGCATAAGGGTGAGCTGGTGATGGCAAGTGGTAGTAGCTAGCAGAGGGAATTGGTAGTGAATGGAAGCTTCTCACATGGATTAACCTGCCAGGCTTGTTTTTGGAATCTGTTCTGCATTCACTTCAATGACTCATGTGCATCCCTTCCCCCTCCCCGTCTTGCTTGAACAGTTTTCATTTATTTTGCTTCTGTTGGGAAAAATATGTTCTACATTTCTACCATTCTCAATCATTTCCTGAGATTCAGCATGTTATTTTACGTGTTAACCAGTAGGGTAAGTTTTTTGTTTTGTTTGTAATCTAATTAGGAACTACGCCAATTTCCTATCAAATTAGATCGATATAATTTGTATACACATGTATGTAGCTAGTTTCCTATCACTTTCTAGTATTATTCTGTCCACTAATATTTCCTTTTTAAACACTTTGTTTTTAAGAGGTAATTTTAATAAAATAGGCTAACATTTCATTTTCTCTTGCAGTGATGAAAAAAGAAATCCTTTGTTTCCAAAACGCTTTAAAAATTTATCCTTAAAATATGAAATTAGTAAATGCAAATGTGGCATTCAAATGCACTGCTTTGCAAGGGTGTGTCAAATCATCTGTTTCTTGTGACAATAACCAAGAGTTCTGCATCTCTCATCACTACCTTTCTGCACAAATGTTACCAGTGTGCCACAGTCAATATAGAATTTTCAAATTTTGAAACATTTTATTATTCTAGTTATGGCTATTGCTGTTCCTAACACACACCCTGTCAGAAGGTTTAAAAAATGTATGCCTCAGTTCATGCAAAAAAAGAAAAAAAGGGGATGGGGGGGAGAAAAGAAAAAAAAAAGAGAGAAAAAAACAAAGGTCAAAACTTTTAAAATGTCACTTCTTCTACAGTTTTGCATAGAAAATACATTGAATCAGTGGGAGGGCTCCTTGCCCATAGAAACAGGCTGTAAGAAAAGAATGTTATCCTGCTGCTGTAGTTTCCACTTTCACTGGCAGCTGCGGGCTGAGCAGAAAAGCACTGTGGGAGCCTATTGTTACCCCAGCTGGGTAATAGTTTTCTTATTTTACAGTCAGCAACCGAGGGGGGTTGGGGTGTCTCAACAAAGTGCCTGAAAATGTAACTCCTGCAAACAGATCGCTTTCTCCTTCACTATGAGAAACAGGGATCCATAAATCTTTTATTTCATTTGGTTCCTCTATCAAGGTAATTAACTACTTCAAACAAAAAGATGGACTTATTTTCCAAACAAATTTACGCTGCGTGGAAATGTTACTCTAAAAGCTGTAAAACCCAGATCCCTAATGGAATGCCCAATAATATTCATCTCTCTTTGTGTGAGATTTTATTGCTGAAGAACAGATTTTGCAAGAGTAAACCTGTATTGATGATAAACCAAATTCTTACCAGAACAAAGTTTTGATAGGAAATGGTGGGAGTGGGGAGTAAACATCACAAAGCGTTTCTTTTCCTGACAGAGAAATTATGGGCACCTCTACAAAAGCAATATACATTGTTTTGTGTTGCAGGTTTATATCTCATAAGTTTAACTCTTACAAGACTGTAGGTCTTATCCAGTGCTGGTTTGTCCAAGCAAGAGAAGCTATTTTAGTCACCACAGCAACCTAAGTTTAAAACAGGGAGGGCCAATGACAAAACCATTTAGCTCACCAGGCTTTTCTGATGCCTTTCATTTCCTAGCAGCTAAAATTTGTAATACCAGCTGCAGACGGAGACAAATCTTGTCTGTGGTGAGAAAGTTGACTTGCTGAATGATTTATTGGCTCAATGTTTTGGTAGCCTCACATGTCACTACTGTTCCCATATGAAGAGGACCCCATTGAATTATGTAGAAAGACCAAACATCACCTCAGCTGGACATAATCAAAGTGCAGGGCTCATTTCACAGGCAAATGCCAGCTTATCAGAGGACTATTCTGATCTGAGGACTTACCTGGGGCTTTTTCCTGTTGCAAGGCCATTGGAGCCATGCCCACCAGCTAGGAGCACTGAGTCAGGCCTGGGACAAATGTCTCTCTAAAAGTTGATGGGGGAGGGTAGGCAAGAGAGACATTTCCCTGCCATCATCCCTAGCCTCTGCAAAGGGCTCTTTCTCCATGTGGGACTCACGCCAGAGGAATGACAGGACCGTGCCCAGATTTCTCACATTGATGCACTTTGCTTTAATCTTGGTAGTTCAGTCAGTGAGAGTGGTGAAGTTACAGCACCACTATGTTCATGCTGCTGAGCCTTCACTGCTGTTTGTAGTCGAGCAGCTGGATTAAACTGTGGCAGTGTTTCAGCCTTCAGGGCAGTCAGAGCTACAATTTCTCTCGCTTACTTCCTTCATTCTATCCTGCACCTATGATGCCCAGTCAGATGCTTGTCTCACTAACCTGGTTGCCCAGGTTCATAGAATGAAATGCAAAGATGTGTTATACAGAAAGTCAGGTCTGTTGCTCTGGTGATTCTTGTGTGCTTTCAGTTTGCACATCTATGATTTGAGGTTTGATTTTTGAGACTTTTTATATGGTCTGATGGACCATAGGACGAGGGGGAATGGCTTTAAACTAAAAGAGGGGAGATTTAGGTTAGATAACAGGAAGAAATTTTTTATTCATTGGACAGTGAGGCACTGGCATAGGCTGCATAGAGAAGCTATGGATGCCCCATCCCTGGAAGTGTTCAAGGCCAGTTTGGATGGAGCCCTGGGCAGTCTGATCCAGTGGGTGGTGACCCTGCCCATGGCAGGGAGGTTGGAACTGGATGATCTTTAAAATCATTTCCAACCCAAGCCATTTTATGATTCTATGATTCTACAATCTATTTTGATCTGAGGATGGGAGGAGTTGTGCTCCAAGGTCCATTGGTTATGGATAGAGCTTAGGCTCTCTTAGGTACTACTTTTAGGTAGTTTAGAATGGATTGTCAACTTCCAGACAGCTTAAATTTGATATAACAAAATGTGCAATGAAAATTATGCTATAACTTCCCTGGAGCCACAATTTCACTCATTTTTACCTGTTTATATGACATCCTTATCTTCAGCAGATGAAGATCTGACTTCCAACTCAAAGAGCTTGCATGGAAATCTTGATCTTTCAGGGAGCTCAGCAATTTAAGTGGAATTTACCATGAACATCACTCTTAAAAATAATTTGTCTGATTATGTTTTGATTATTTGTCAGGTTATTTGCCCTTTAATGCTTTGTCTTAACAGTGGGGAGGATTTCATTAAATTTAGTAAGAGCTCCCTTTAGCCCATTTTTGTTTTTTAAAGTGAGTGACAGTATATCTATGCAGATAGGTGCTTCTGTTGCTTTTAAACACCTAAGAAACATTGTCGTCTTACAGAAGGCCTTTTCAATTGGATAAAATTGTGTGTGTGCATAATGCAGAGAACTAGTATTAGAAATCAGAAGTACTATTCCCAAATTACACATTTTCTACTGCCATATATTTTTATTTTGCTAACACTGAGGATTTTGCACTGATTTTATGTCAGGTATTATACTGTATCTAACTTCATATACTAGAAAATAACCCCTTCTTTGGGAGCACTTTTTAATATAGATTTCAGGTACCATTAACTGCTATTTTTTAGCCTTTAGCTATAAGCCATTTCCCTTAAATTACAGGGAACTTTGTTCAAGCTGTTGGCCTTTAATTGAAAGGTGGCTCAGAGCTATACTGTAGTAATCTTTATAGAAGAATCTTATATTTGACCTGGGCAACCTGCTCTAGGTGTCCTTGCTTGAGCAGGGGGATTGGACCAGATGACCTCCAGAGGTACCTTCCAACTTCAGCCAGTCTGTGATACTGTGACAAGTTTAAGGCATTTTATGCCTTTGGGAGAGTTGGATGTATCCAACGGTCTCCAGGAAGCAAATTAGCTCTTTGAAGTACATCTTTAAAATATGTAATCTGCAAAATTGCTACCTAAATATGCGTATGTTTCTCCGTTATCTACAAATAAATCCTTGGGTGAAGAGCCACAGATGTTCAGGTTGGATCAAGCCCACATACACACCAGATAACGTGCTCCAAAGAATCTTCCAAAAGGCTCAGAGGGAGGCCTGAGGGTACCCTAGATTCCACTTGAAAGCCCATATACCCCAAATCATTACACCATCTAAGTTTTAGGCACTGTTTCTTCTTCTTTTCCTTTACTCCATTGTAAAGGATCAATATACCATGAACAGATTGAAATCACCATGTTATTTTTATATAGAATCGTAATGACATACACGCTAATGATGGATATACATGGTAGACTTTACAGTTGTAATATTCCTTTGATTACAACTAATCTGAGCTACTAAAGACCTTAAAGCAGTTGCAGTTGTCATCAAAGATCAGATCTGGGCTTGTACAAACTAAAGGTGATGAAAGTGCCACGTGAGATTTCTCTGTAAAAAAATATAAAATGCATCTTTCATTCAAGTAATTTCCCAGCAATACCCCTGTAAATGGCAATGAGACTTTTGTGTGAGCAAGAATTGCTTTAAGATATCAAGGATAGATCTACATTCTAGGTGTTTCTACTATGCTATTGTTGTAAGAAGCAGTGCTAGGATGTATCACACCCTTCATCCATAATCATTAGTAAATCAAGGCTCTTTCTGGCCTTGCTTTACACAAAGTATTTCTGCTCTGGCTTCTTTTTGCTGTCGGAGTATGAAGACTGAAGGGGAGCGTTTACCCCTTTGCAGAATTGAGAGACTGCTCTACTGAGAGTTCTCCTCATCTGCAGAGGGTCTTAGCTTCTCAGTCACTAAGGTTTGGTGCTGCCACTGATGATATCTGCCTTTTGTTCAAGCCTCTTCTGGTGCCACGGCTCGCTGATGGTGCAGACCTACTCCTAGGAGCAGCTCTGCTAAGACTTCTTCAAATCCATAACCTCTCACATCTCCCTCAGTTTCCTCAGCTTTGAGATGACTCAGGGCAGAAGGTGTTTCTGCTGATTGTACACTATCCTGGGGGAAGAGGAAGCCAGAGAACAGAGCTCAGACTCCCATCTCCATCCTTCCCCAAAAGGGGACTCTGGAGCTTTCTGGGGAGGGTGGAAGCAGCAGCACAGCTGCTGAATGCGCTCTGTGCACGGCACATCTACAGACAGAAATGTTATTTTCCTTGGTGGCTTCTCTGCTGCAGCTGGGGCTGGTGCAAATAATCTCCCATGCCAGAGAGAGCTAGAAACCCTTTCCATCATGGAGATGGGGTCCATAAGGGTTGCACAAGTTTTACAATTCTGCATGTGATACATGAACTGAAAGATCCACATTTCTAGTCGATGTTTTTCCCACACATGGAAAACTTCATTCAACCTTTGTAAAAAGTTACCTCAAAACAGAAGATCAGATATGCATCACTTTCCCTGTGACTTCATTTTATGCTTTTGTAAAAGTAAGAAACCAGAAGAGCGTTTCCTCAAGCAGAAGCTTTGAAAAGATTTCATGTGTTACTAAGGGCACAGATGCAGTAAAACAGGACACGAGTGGAAGAAACAACAAGAAAACCTGTCTAAGGAACTCTGTCTCCTTTACAAAGTTAACAATGACTGAATAGTAAATTGCTTTTTAATAAGTTTTGTATTCTCCTGGGATATGGTTAAAGGGTTAATTTAACGCTTGACCCATTAAAACTGTTGAGAGCAGTGAGAACCTTGTAGGGCTGATCAGATGATTATTTCTGGAAGATAAGTGGTTGAAAACTGAGCCTCACTAGTTCAGGTAATCAAGGGAAATCGGCATAAAAGAGAAGATGCGGCTGAGTAAAGACAGAACGGCTACCTGAGATTCTATTACTTGTCGTCTTTCAAGCATAATGATGAGATTATAGTAACCCTAAACTGGCTGAAAACAGAAATCTGGCTGTCTGTCAAGTTCATTGTGTTGAGTTTTACAACACTCCAGATCTGGTTCCTCTGAACCTACAGTAATTATACCAGGAAGACAGGCTCAAAGAAACCCTTTTTCAACCTTGGACCTTTGTCAGGTCTTGGCTTATGACCAGAGTACCATTGTTTATGTCATGGGAAAAAAAAAAGAAAAAAAAAGATTGTTAATTTTTATTATTTTTTCATCATGCAATTCTTAAAATAATATTACCACAAGTCCTTCTGCACTCCAGCTGTCACACTGCCTTGTGGTTTTCTGAATGAACTTGTTATTGAACCTCGTGTTTCTCAGTGGTTATTCTAGTCAGACCATTTTGCTGTAATCGCTTTTCACACCTTTAATTGTCACATGCTCTCACGTCACACATGTGATAGTGTTTGTACTTTTAAAAAAATAAAAATAAATGACATGAGATACAAAGACAAGGAGTCCGCTACATTAACTTCAAATGTACATTTGCTTCCAGCCTGGACTAGTCTCACATTCAGGCTGCTGTGGAGCGAATTGTCTAAAGCATTGTCTGTGAGATCCTGTTTTGAGACTGTTTTGAGATAGCAGGCATAAGATTGTGGATCAGGAAGGCTTTTAGGCATGTGTGAGTCCCAGCTGGCTCCAGCTCTGTTGGGCACATCATTCCTGCTGCTCGGTGGGAAGCTCTAGCTGCCCTTCCTTCTATGATTCATGCTTGTAGAAATGCTATTCCAGCTTGACGTAGGCTTGGGTTGCTACTGTGAAGAGGTGTTTGTATCCATGCCTCAGTTCAGACTGTGAAGAAAACAATCAGGTTAAAAGTCTATATTTATCCTGCAAAGAGCTGTGTGGGATGAGGGTGTCACCAGCCTGTTACTGGAGGTTAATGCTGCCATTTTGTGGGCAACACTGCCTGGGTTAGCCTGGGCAAGTGTAGCAGCTGGCATTAACCTGACTTCTTCTGCCAAAGTGTTTTACAGAAGTGTTCACACAGCCAGAGCTGCTGAAGCAGTAACCTCCTGCGATGGTCAGGGACCAGCATCTGGACACAGTTCTGCTTTCACTTCGTACAGCTGGAAGAGGGGACGTCTTCCCTCAGCTCCAAGCCTCCTCGCAGTAGGTGCTGATCTCCTGGCAGTTGATGCAGGCAGATGGGCTCTTTTGCCTCTATGTGTTTTCTGGTCTTGTGAGCTAATTTAATTCAGCCCCCAAAGAGCAGTTTTCCCTGGGGTAAACTCTATCTCCCAGAGGGAGCCAGAGTGTAGGAATGACAGTCCTTGATTCCAAAAAGTCATTGAGACACAGATCAGGCTTCAAATATAAGTAGAGACTTAGGAATTCAACTAAATGATTTGTTGAATGGGGACCTGTAGCAAGTATATTTCAGTCAGACGCATGGGTCTTCCGTGTTTAAGTTCTGCATCTTCTGCAGGCTTTCTCATAGCTTTAGGCTTGTGGCATTGCTCATAACCTTTTATTCCCATTTTCAAATCCCTGATATCCATGCAGGAAAAACAACAACAGAAAACCATTGGTCATGCTGAAAGCTCAAATTAGAAAATACATCTATGTTTTGAGCTTCTTTTAAAATATATTTCAGTTGCTATAAGGCAGAACCGTAGTCTGCATCACTACTGTGGGAAAATTCTCCAATGCACAGAATCAGTGCTAGAACTACTACTGACACGTCACATACTACTGATTATGGAACAGAGATAATAACTATCACTCAGCTGCTGCCCTTGGTTGACATGAAGTAACTACTTAGGATGCCTAAATATTTTTAAGTCCTTAGCAGTGGACAGGAGTCTGATTTTAGATGCGCCTATTTTTTTACATTTGAGTTCTGTATCTCAGTGCTTTTCCTGGAAGGGGTACATCCTATGGGCCTTTTGTATGTGAGCAATACAGAATAGTTCTACAGCCTTAGCTGTAAAATTGAACGGATTTACCCTCAACGAGTGTTTTTGATGAAGAAAACAGTGAATGTATTTATTGCAGATACGTCTTTCCTGTTTGTTCTAAAAATCTGATTCTGTTCCTCGTAACTAGTAGCCAGGGTCCACACAACTACCAAGCATCTGTCAAAGCAGAGCTAAATTATTAACAGCTCTTGCAGCTTCAGGCAGGGCCCAGTTCTCATAACTCAAAGTCTATTCAATGATGTCTCTGTAGTTCATAAATCACTGACTGTGAGAAATGGAAATCCACTGTACTATGGTATTTGTAATTAATACAGGCTTTGCAGTGCCAAACCTCAGAGCCCTCCAAAACAGCATTTTGGTCTGCTTCTTAATATAGTTCAGTGCAGACCTGTCCCAGGAAGATGAAGCACTGCAGTTGCACAGACTGGGGGATTTGGCAGCAATTTGGATTTTTCACTGTAAAATGATGTCTCATCGAATGGAACCATTTCACCAAAGTGTATGTTTTAACAAAGCTGCCCTGAGAAAGTTTAACCAGCCTAAGAGGGGAATGCTCTTCATTGTGTAGAGAGAAAACAGCTTGAGCCAAGCAGAGCTGCACTGAGATGAATGCTTGCAAACGAAGCTACTATCACTGGCTTTTTATCTTACCATACCTTTTTGCTTAAAAAAAAAAAAAGTGAAAATAAAAAATAGTATCCATAAGAGTCCAGTTATTCAAAAAAAAAAAAATCTTGGCTGTGAAATCCTAATACTTCCTTTCCTCCTTGATTGTGCACAGAAAGCTCACAGCTGCCCAGAGGGCATAGGGATGCAGGATTTGTGCAGAAGGCATCCCGAATGCTCCAGGCATGGTACTCTGCTTTTCCCTCCCAGTCATCTCTCTGATCCCATATCTGTTCCCATGGACTAAGGGGTAGCTCACAGAGCCCACGCTTCTACAATTTTTATTGAATATGCCTGGTTACATCAAGCATGTTAATGTCCATTTGTGGAATGGCAGGCTCTACTAAAGCAGTGCTGAGAAACTCATTCTTGGTTCTTCTTTCCTATAAATACACTAGTTCATATATACCAAAACAGTTCAGTTACCACTTTGCTCTAGTGTGGATTTAAGTCCTCATTTTTATATATTTCTTCAAATATATTTGTGTGTAAATATATATATATACACATACATATATACACACATATATATCTTCTGTGAATAATTGAAGCAGGAATGTGAAAAGAAAACATGAATATTCAAACAGCAACCTGAGTCCTGAAAGTGAGGAGTTAAGGATGCTTCACTTCAATTACCTCAGTATTAACTCTAAAAAAAACCATTTTCAATAGTTAACAAAACAACTCAACTGTGATATTATGGCCAAATATTTTGAAGGAGTTACAAGCAAACTGCAGAGTTAATAGAAACTGAATTGAAGAAAGGATTTTTAAAAGTGACTTAGTCTGAAGCTTGAAAACTGAAAGAACTTTTATCCTTGTTGAAAAAATGCTGGCTTCTTTCACCCAAACATATTTATATACATATTTAACTGATTTCACTAGTGAACAAGCTAATGTATTCTAGAACAATTTATTTTAAAATGTGAACCGTAAAATTATGCTACAAAGTTTATTAAACTTTCAGGTGTTACATTTTGACATACTCAGATCTTTCCTTTAACAATGACAGAACACTACACAAAAATACTGCATTTCATCTGGTGTAGGTCTTTATCTTATCTTGACACATTATTGCTGGTTAAATTGTAGAGCTGACTTAAAGGCAGGACTCTTCAAGGGAGTGAGAAATTAAGGCTTCACCAAATGGTAATAAAGCTATTAAAAATGCAAACAGCAAACAGCTACACTGTACAGGTTAGACAGCTAATCCAAACTAGCAGTTTAAAAAAGCAGAGCAATTACACTTTTATTTAAATGCAAGGAATATGAGCAAGAATAGAATGAGGTGCCTTGTTTAAATGCATTCTTTTGAATATTTATTAGAAATAATACATGTAGTTAAGCCACTTATCTGATTTCAGTGAATAAGTAAAATGCAAAAGATCAATTTTCATAATTATACCAAAGAAGTCTGTCTTTCATAAAAATCTCATTAATAACACCATTATTACTGAAAAAATATCTCAGTATTATTATTGTTATTCTAATTATCAGCAAAATGCTACTGATAATGTTGTCATAAAATTCCTTTTTAGTATCCTATTAAGGAAGATAGACTAAGTAGTGGTTTAAGTTAAATCCAGATCCTAAGTGGCATTTAAAATAAAATAATCTTCTTTGTGTATTTGGATAAAATATATTATGTGTATAATTACATAAATTACTTCAGGTTTAGCAAACAAGAAATATATAGATAATGCATGCATGCGCATATATTAGTACCTATAGAACTAGATAGCTAATTCAGTAGGAAACACACCGAGAAGTGTAAGCAGACTAACAAAATGTAGATCAAGGACAAAAACAGTTTTTGAGCAAAATTTAATGAAATGCCATTTTCATTTATTTACTCACTATTTGTTTTCATGCTCGCCTGGATTAAATTCCTGAAGAGTTTGTGGTCTCTATAAATTAATATCAGGAAGGGCACATTGTCTTGTCTATCAAGGAAGTTTTAGCTGTTCACATCCACTGTCCGCCATGCTTCAAAACTAGGCCAGATGGAGCTGCAGCACAGAGGAGGGAGCAGGAAGCATTTCTGGAGCTGGAACCTGACAGTTCATCTTTACAACAGTCAAGGACCTGAACAGCCAGCACAGAAGAAAGTTTGTGGCTGCCCTGTTATTCACAACATAGGCTATCACGATGTCCAGGAGCCCCATGTGAGAAACAGAACCTTGTGAGCTCCCAGTCAAACAGAACAGCTGGTTCCCCACCTGAAAAGCTGGTTAATAAATAACAGTTACAGTAGTCACCAAGGTCAGCCAAAAACAAGTATACAGGCTTCTTTGGGAGGTCCGTGGTTGTTATGAACAGCTTTCTGAATCAGGAGACACCTGGAGAATGAAGAGACAGTTGGAAAAGTGGTAAAAGAGCTCATGGGAAGGCAGGTTGCCACTCTTCTGCCCTCTCCCAGTTTTCACACCATACGAAAAGAATCATGCCACTAGTAGCACAGAAATTTTATAGACCTTATCTCTGTCAATATAATATTGTGAGACATGTTTAGGCTTCTTGAGCAATCAGATTGTCATTTATTTAAAGGGTTCTGGAAGTTTCTGATTCTGTCTTCACAGCTACAGACAGTGACTTAATCATAGAAACAAGCGTACTTGATGGTGCAAGTAAAGCCTAATGTCTGAGAGGTAATAAACAGAGTAGACCGAAGGACAGTTTTCTACTCAAATCTTAATTAGTAACATATACATGTCCTTACATGCATAAAAACACATGGTGAAATGGTAGGGCGAATGGATGTTCAACATAGAACTGATTAAACAATGTCTACAGGCACTTTGAAGGATCTAAGTAAGAGTCCAAAGCTTTTCCTGGGCAGGGTTAGAAATAAGCACATGCCTACACAGATAACAGATTGATTCTCAGCTACGGCACGTATTATTTTTTTGTTAATTGATATCTTGTTCTGAAAAAGAACCTCCTGGCAAGTGAAATTTATTTGTATCTGTAGCTTGACTGCCTTCTCCTGTCTTAAAACGCTTGAAGAGAATTAACTTATCCAAGCAGAGAAAGTCAGGTAACTTTCAGAAGCAACTTTCAGCATATTGCAATCACTGGATGCAATAGAAATAGTTATACTTATCCCAATGTGTCACAGGTGGCATTTACCACTATGCATGAATGTTAAAGCAAACAGAAACAGCTTTTATCACAGCAGAATGTCATGATCTGCACTTAGGGTTCAATCTTTCCACTATGTGGGCATAAATTGACATGCCTCAGAGAGTAGGATTGAATTCTCCACTTATTTTAGAAAGTGTTCTAAAAATACAATCAGTATAGGGGGATGTAAAAATAACTTCTTTTTATTACTTATTCTAGGGAGAACTGTGCATAAATTATGGCTTTATTTTCTACTTGAGAATTATGTAAGTTGTATGAAAAGCTCAAAATAATTTAATATAACCGTTATGCTTTTGCATCTGCATGTCTTTAGTGATTTATCTTTTTCCCATTTCTCTTTTTCTCCCTTTATCTTGTTCTTTCTCTTCCTCCGTCTGTCTCTCAGTCTCTGTGATTCACATGCACACACATACCTGCACTCTCCAGCAGCAAGGGCATCTGCAGTAGGCAGCCCCCAGTTCTTCCACTTGAAAGTGTTCCTGTGGCTTCCAGTATGATTTTTCTCAGCTTTTATGTATAGCCACCTACCTGTGCAAGACGATTGATTTCTGTTGATCTCTTGGGTGTACACTTAGGGCAGGTTTCACTTAGTCAATCTCTGTCTCCATCCCACTGTTTGGTTATATTGTGGGTACTCTATAAACAGTGACTGATTTTAAGGAGGAAGAATACAAATCAAATAATAAGAGTGCATGCCCTTCGAGACAAGAATTGTCTCATTTCATGTAACGTTATTTCTGCTGTCTTAACAGTGCGGATCGTAATTAAGCAGGGACCCAAAGATTCCTCAAATTTGGACTAAATCCTGCAATTTTCTTGTCTAAAAGCCCTCACTGCATTTTCTTTGCAAACTGTTATATAACAGCAGAGCTTCTGTCCCATATATATCCAGGAACATGGGGTTCCTAGGTCTGTAGTTAAATGTGTGCTTAAATGTACATTCACAAAAGGAGTAACAAAACTCATTATAATCTGGAGGTGCTTGCACCGTCACAGTCTTTAATTATGTGATCTCAAAGCATCCCCAAAAATCATGCAGACTTTGTCAACAAAAAGGCACACATGGCACTTTGCAATATTCTTTTATTGCAACAGAATTATATTGATTTACACATCAGAGTCTCTGTCACTGTAATCTCTCTTCTCCCTAGCACCCATATTAACAATTTTATCAGCCTTGATATGCCATGGTACTAACTAAGGAAAATGTTGTTTTCTTTTGGAGGCAGTACATTAGAAGCATAAACATTTAGAAATGTCTTTCAAGAAGTTGAGTGTCTTGTTGATTGTATCTTCTCCAAAAAGCCATACCTGCCTTGTGTCTTTCCTGCGATCAGTCCTTATTCTGTTTCAAGACTGATATTCACTGCTCTGTGT
This sequence comes from Penelope pileata, assembly GCA_013396635.1. Taxonomy (NCBI): domain Eukaryota; kingdom Metazoa; phylum Chordata; class Aves; order Galliformes; family Cracidae; genus Penelope; species Penelope pileata. The sequence goes on along the minus strand of WBMW01005472.1, from coordinate 116,022 downwards.
GTTCAATCTCTTTTTCTTCTTTTTTTCTTCTCTTTTTCCTTCTCTTCACCTCTCATTTCCTCCTTTCTTTCCATTTTCTTAATTTCCCTTTTTGGAATTCTCACCTTCATTTGTTGCTGATTTGTAAGTCAACACCATCTCAATAAGTCTGTAAAAATAATTTGAAAAAATATTTTCCCAGAGAAATACATAGGATTAGTGTGTGTGTAAATGTTAATGTTTTATATTTTAATGAGCACAAATATGGAAATAATATTTATAGAAGATATGCATCCTGCAGTGAGCTCATGAAGCATTATCCATTGTACAAAAGGACCACGGACTCTTAAGGCTATTTATATGCATGAAAAATCAAATTTAGACACTTAGACTCTTTTGAAGACTTGAAACAAAACATTAGTGGAATAATTGCTGAATCCAGGAAATTACGATGAAGTGAAATGTGACACAATGTCTGTCAGTGTTCCTCAACTGTTCCTGTGAGTGAATATAATTCAGGCCAGATCTTGGCCAGCAACTCAGCATTGCCAGAGAGGCAGCATTGGCTTCAGCACCTAGATAAAATTTTTCTCACTTAAAACAATATTTCTGTGCTGTGTGGCTGATCTGGTTGCTGTATCCCTATTCCTAGGATGGGTTAAGTTAGAGGAACAGGGAAAATTAGATTTTATGTTACTCTGGCATAATCACTGGATGTTAGTCCCCATACAGAACAGCTCCTCCTGCAAGCTTGAGTAGGCTCATCACTGCTCCTGCTTTGCTTCAGGGAGGAAAAACAGCCCTGGTCTTATGTGATTGGTACCCAGTGTGACCAGATGTATGCATCCTGAACCTGGACCATGGCACTTTGGGAATATGAACAGAGCACTCTGGAAGCACGCAAAGAAGCTCTCACCTCAAAAATGTGCCAGGGACTATGTGACAAGTTGCCCATTGAAAGTTACAAGTAAACAAAGCTCTCCAAGCAGTCATTAGATGCACCCGTAATCCTTTCTCTGCTTGTGTTATCATGAGCTGCAGCACTTGTTTCCTTCAATTTCTAGGTGTGGTGTGTCCTTTTAACTCCAAATCTCTTATTTGCTCTGTTATGTATTTCAGGTTCTCTACAACAATTCCTGTAAATGTCAGCATGGCTGCATATGTAATTTCACTCATAACTGTTGTTAATGGAACATTACACAGAAAAACATATACCCCATCTCTCCAGGCCCTCCACCCCAATCTCTTGCCTGATATTGGAGGTGTATTATGACTTTTATTTCTATTTGGCACTTTAGGGGAAGGTTATGTTTATAATTTTGACAATGCGTGTGTTTATGTTTAAAGTGTATTTTCTGTCTCAGAGTAAGAAGGCAAATAACCGTTATCAGTCATCACTTATTAAATAAAATTGTAGCTAGTAAACAGCTGACTTTAGCCATTTTTAAGCCCAGCTATTCAGTTAGCATGGCATTCCCATCTAGAAGATATTTTCCTTTTAGAAAAAATACAGAAAGAAAGGATGTTTGGGAAAGGTAGAGGTGGACAGAATGGTGGAAGAGTCATGGCTCTTGTGGAGCTATGCTTTGTTTCACAGCACAGTCTGAGATGTAATCCTGTATGCTCAAAAAATGGTATAAAAGGATCTGTTATTTCACCCCTTATTCACACGATAAAAGTGTGTTGTGATCCCCAAGTGCTGAAAAAAGAAAATGCAGTAGTGCATGCTTCTAATTTGACCCCTTTATTTATAAAAAATCATTACTATAAATGATACCTCTGGCTAATAAGCCTCAAAACCTCTGTTCTTTATCGTTGTGACAAATATCAACATATTTTGCTGAACTCTTTCCAGTATCTCTCTCTTGTACTGAGGAGCCCAAAAACTGACACAGTACTCCGGCTGTGGCCTCATCATTGTTGAGTAGAGGAAAAATAACCCCTCCTTCGACCTACTGACAACAATCCTCCTAATGCAGCCCTGAACACTGTTAGCCTTCTTAGCAGGAAGGGCACATTGGTATCTCGTGTTCAACTTCGTGCACGCCCCCAGCTCCTTTTCTGCAAAGCTGCTTTCTAGGTGGGTGACCTGGAGTTGTTCTCCCCCAGGTGCAGAGCTCTGCATTTCATGTTGGACTTCATGAGGTTCCTGTCGGCCCATTTCTCCAACCTGTTGACATCCCTGTGGGTGGCAACATGGCCCTCTGGCATATCAGCCACTCCTTGAAATTTTGTGTCATTTGCAAGAAATGGTTTCCAGATTGAGCAGTTCCATCACCTACCTAGGGTTCAAGGTGAGGCTGAGTGGCTGCTAGTTCCCCAGATTCTTCTTCTTCTTGAAGGTGAGTGACATTTGCTTTTCTCCAGTCTTTGGGCATTTCTCCCAACCTTCATGATCGATTAAGGATTGTGGCCTCACAATCACATCTGTGAGCTCCCTCAGCACTGATGGGCACGTTACATCAGGGTTCTTGGTCTGATGTATGCCCAATTCGCTTAAGTATTCCCTAATCTGATCCTATTCCACTAAGGGTGCATTTTCCTTGTCACAGCCTTTCAACCTGGTCCTGGGATGTGGCATTCCTGAAGGTCAGTCTTGCTGATAAAGACTGAGGCAAAGGTGTCATTCAGTACCTTGGCCTTTTCATTATCCTGTGTTACCAGGTTCCCCATCTCATTCAGCAGAGGGCTCAAATTTTCCCTAGTCTTCCTTTTGTCACTGAGTTACTTGTAGAAGCCCTTACTGCTCTCTTTGACATCCCTGGTCAGATTCAGTTCTGGCGAATCTAACCCTCCCTGTGACTCTTTTCCATTGAATTTTGGGAAAGCACGTATTTCTGCAGTATGGAGGATAATTATCATGAGTGTTAGAAGAACATCAGTGCCCAGGGGACAGTACTCCTTGTCATCCTTTTTAACTGCAGAATAGGCTGATGATCAGCTGAAAGTGACTGCTGATGTTGTTACCCACACACCAAGGCAGGATTGCCAGCCTGGGTTGAAAGCACCATCAGCTTCAGGTAAGAGCTTGTTGGGATAGATGGAAAGGATGTTAATAATGTAGGAGCAGCGTTTAACTCTGCAACAAAGGCTGTGTCCACTCCAGTGGTCCAGCTTTACACCCTGAACATGGTCACCCTGCCATCTGTATTTCACACGCGCTGCTTCACACCCAATTCCTTCCTCCAGTAATTTACTTATTTTCCTGGGGGGAGAAGTCTAAGCACAGCTGATGGGGCAGCTTACTCAACAAATAAAATCTCGGCTGTCAGCTGCACCAACCATGGCTCATTCTACCTTGAGTCATCCTCTAAAACTCTCCCAGAGATTCTTGGATGAGATGGCATCCACATGCTGTCATGCCCCCTCCCATGCCACACAGTACATGCCATCAGCATCACACCAGGGAATTCCTCTCCAGCAGGTTCTGACCCAACACTTCATGACATCAGGCACTTTGCACTGAAAGTCCACAAAAAATCTGTAAAGAGTGATGTGTCACATTCACACGAGTCCCACAGGGGTCTGGCAGACAGCTGAATTAGGCTGATACAGGTGGTGTTATCTTAGGGCAGGGGGACAACAGCAAGCCCCACTTCGTGTGAGGGCCCTGAGATGTCTCCCCAGTGTGCTGCCCAGAAGGTCTGGATGTAGAATAAAACCTCGTCTTTGTATCTGTCCATTTTATTTTATGTTATTTTCTCTAGCTGAAAACAAACAATAAAAACCCATCACAGGAGAAGAAAGCTCACACATCATCCTGTGAGCACACAATGGGCAAGTTCCTATTGTGTTGCCCTGCAACTGCAGGCACCCAGCACTGAAAAAAAGGGAAGCAAACCCAAGTAGTTAGTTACTGTGTGAGATCCCTACGAATTCACTGGAGGGAAGAGATCCAACCTCCAGACTGGATGCTGCAGAGGGAGCTGCCCAGAGCTGCTGTAGAAACAGAGATGTGCACTCTATACTTCTGCAGGCAGGAGCCCAGCTCTGCACTACACATTAGCCACCTCAGTCTGCTCAGTTCAACAGTGTTCAGTCAGTTTTGGAGGAGTGGCATCCAAGAAACAACAAGGAGGCGTCCCTTGGCTCACACTACAGCAAAGGGGAAAAAGGAAGCAACACAAGCAACATTAAATTCAAACCACAGGTTAAAGTGATCTCTCTGCTGTTTCTGCATTGTTCACAGTACTCCCACAGGGATCAGGATACCCTGACAAACTTTGAACCTACAGTACCTACGTTTCAAGGTAGCCCCCTAATATTAGGTGCTTCGGTCACCTTGGTGGGCACATTCTTCATCCACTTTCCTGATGCTGGAATATGCAGCCAGCAAGAGGTTGAAGAACTTCATCATTAGGTTCTCATTGAGTAGACAGGCCTTGCAAGCATAAAAAATAAAGTGAAATACATGCGTAAATAAATTGTATGGTTTTGAGAGAGAGAGAATTATCTTTCGGGACCTAGGTGGCATTTAGGCCTCTCTTGATTCTTTTGGAGCACAAAGTATCTCAAGCAAGGGGTTAACCACCAAAAATTCCAGACAGATTTTCTGAGGGTATCTCAAAGCTAACTTTGGGCATCTAAGAAATTCAGATTGAACAGTGAGGCAAGTTGTGTAGAGCAAAACTAATTTTGAGTACCCGAGGATTCTGTCTCATTCATTATGTGACAGTCAATAGAGACCAGTGCTGTGATCAGTTGTTTAAACTGATGGTCATCTCTCAGTGTGAAACAAAGATGTGCATTGCCATTGCTTGGTGACTTCAAGAACTTCATCAGGTATTGCATTCGTATCAATACTTGTTTAACCACTTGTGGACCACAATCCCAGATATTAGTACAAACTGGGAGACCTCCTTCAAAGCAGCCCTGCTGAGAAGAACTTGGGTGTCGTGGTGGGCGAAAAGCTAGACGTGAGACAGCAGTGTGCACTTGTAGCCCGAAAAGCCAATGGTATCCTGGGCTGCATCAAAAAAGGGGTGGCAGCAGGGAGAGGGAGCTGCTTGTCCCCTTCTGCTCTGCTCTCATAGGGCCCCACCTGGAGTACTGCATCCAGTCCTGGAGATCCCAGCAAAAGAAGATGCAGAGCTGTTGGAGTGGGTCCAGAGGTGCGCCACAAAGATGATCAGAGGGCTGGAGCACTTCTCCTATGAAGAAAGACTGAGGGATTTGGGCTTGTTCAGCCTGGAGAAGAGAAGGCTGCAGGGAGACTTCATTGCAGCCTTCCAGTACTTGAAAGGAGCTTATAAACAGGAAAAGGATGATCTTTTTACACAGTCTGATAGTGACAGGAAAAGGGGGAATGGCTTTAAACTAAAAGAGGGGAGATTCAGATTGGATGTTAGGAAGAAATCCTTTACTCAGAGAGTGGTGAGGCACTGGCACAGGCTGCCCAGAGAAGCTGTGGGTGCCCCATCCCTGGAGGTGCTCAAGGCCAGGTTGGAGGGGGTCCTGAGCAGCCTAATCCAGTGGGTGGCAGCCCTGCCCACAGCAGGGGGGTTGGAACTAGCTGGTCTTTGAGGTCCCTTCCAAACCAAGCCATTCTATGATACTTGTGTTATATTTACACAGTATTTATAATGCTGTTGCAGATCAGTTGTCATTGTAATACGTATTCTCGAAAGTGTCAATGTACCTTGGATGAGAAAAGAAACATTGGCTGTATCTAAAAGAGATAGCAGCTGCTTCTCTTAATATATAACAATCTGATATCAAGTGGTTTTGACTTCTGCTAAATAAATATATTTGTCATTTACTTTTTATTTTTCTCTGAAAAGTTCTTGAAGTGAGATTTTGCAACACCGTTTGTATTAGCATTATATTGTACACCTTCCTATTTTCATTACCGTATGGAGAGGTTTCCTATGTATGAATCCTAAACTAAAAAAAAAATGCATTGTAGTTCTTTCTGCTCCAGAAAGGGTGCTGACAAGTTTATAAAATACAGAAGGGAGAATAAATGCATTCTGTATCAAGGTCAAAGTAAGTGGTATCATCATTTCAAAAGTGTTGACAATTTTAAATGTGTTTTATAATGATACTAAGAGGTTTTCCTAAATGTGTAGCTCCTACTAATATTGTGCTATGCTACTCATATACAACAATGTCAAAGACCCTATAAAAACCTATAAAGAATATAAAATTTTCTTAAATAACCATGAGTGAATTTTTCCATCTATGTAGCCCTTTGGATGTTAATGGAGTTTCACAAGATGTAGTGCAGAAGATTATAAGACCTAGTCATATTTACAGGATGGCATACCAGAAAAAATACAAACTGTCAACAACACGAGGCTGCTGGCTGGTACATTTCCTTCAAAGTTTAAAATTACACAACTCTGAAAACTAGGGTACTAAGCAGAAATTGAAAACATAATAGGGAGTTACTAGGAGCAACAACTGAGGAAATTAGAAAGGGAATTTCTATTTAAACTGACTCTAAAAATATTAAGATTCAATTTAAAAGCAGTCTCTCCTTTTCTAATGATTTTCCACAGACATCCAGGGAAGGAAAACACTATTTTTCCTCTATAATTCAGCCCGGGCTCATGGATGTGGTAAACATCAGATGGTGAGACTCTGAGATTTTCCTAGAAGCAGTTTCATAGCAAGGCCTAGTTTGCTGGGCCAGAGAAGTACCTTGTTCATCTTTAAACAACATAAATTATTGTATGCCCTGATTTTCATGACTATGACATGAAATCTCTCAATTCCATTTGCATAAAGTGAACATACACAATTCCAGACCCTTCAGAAAGACACATTAATTGTGTCTTCTACACATAGCCACTTCTGCCTCAGTTGCATTGCATTAGTCTCCACCAGTATCCCACAACAGTGCAATAGCTCATGCAAGATCTTGGCTTCTTCCCTTTCCCCCTGACTGCTGCCTCCCTCAGCCAAATTCAACTGTTGCCTTCATTTCTATGCAGCAGAGAAAATGAAAGCTGTGCCAACCACACCCATGAGAGGACCACCTGCCTGTCCCTGTATCCTTCAGTATTTATCGCTTCTTCCTGTTCACTTGTTAACACCACAGGAGAATAAGCCTGGTGGAGTTGTTCCTCATGGTCTCTGTTGGAACCATGACATGAAGGCTACCACAGAGAACTAGCTGTATCTTCTCCAGCCCAGAAAGTATACAGTGACTCACAACGGGTGACAAATGCTTGTGGCAATGTCAACAGCGCAGCCAGCATCAGTATCCCAAATGTACAAGACACAGACCCTTCCAAAATAGGGTGACTTTTTCTGCGGTCACCCCAGTAAGATCTTCTTCCTTCTCTGGCCTGAGATTCCAAGCAGTTGTCCCAGCCGCCTGTCTATAAACTGGAGGCTGGACACAATGTGAATATATCAACATATTATTTTAGTTTAGGAGGGAGTACAGTGAGGAACAGCACTGTGGAGCAAAGATCCCAGTCGAAGCCTGGGCAGCTCTGCTCTTGCGCAAAACTGATGAAACTGTGTGGGCATCGTTTTTCATAACCAAGAATTCCCTTAGAACCATTCCTAAGAGACCCGAAGAACAAACAAAGATCTGGCTGCAGCATTCAGAAGGAGGACTTAGATGCACACTGCATACAATTACTTACATTAGTAGATACTATTGTAATGTGTTTACATTGTTATATTCCATACTTTATATTCTAGAATTTATAACATTTAATAATATTAATAATATTTTTATGACTCAAAAATGTAAATTATATGCCAGAAAATGTCTAAAGAAGTCACAATGTGCTCATTCCCAGAATAGGGTAAGATTTGAATCTGATTGAAAGCAACCAAGGTGATGAGAAGTCAAAGCAGACGGGAAGAAGTGTAGGACAAGAAAAGGAGTATTAGGACCATGGGTCTAATAAGAAAGCCGTATGATGAATCCTATCAATGAGACACTGACTATGTTCCCAATCATACCACTATACTTGTTTCTCTTTCTTGTTTCTCCTTCTTGTTTCTCTTTCTTGCCCTACCTGTGGCAGCGGGGTTGGAACCTGATGATCCTTGGGGTCCCTTCCAACCCAGGCCATTCTATGATTCTATGATTCTCTTAAAACAGAGAAAAACTGCGGGTGGGGGTGCAACCAGAGTGAAAGTATGCTCCAGGTATGAAGGCTGGCCTGAGTAATGGAGTGTGCATGCTTATGAAGAAGGAAGATAACATGGATGTGGGAACCGATGTCCACTTGGGAGCAGAGAGGGAAGAACAGGCACAATGGATGGAAGCAGACACAGCCACTGGCAAGAGTTTTATTTTCTGGCAGGTTAAAATATTCAGTTTTGTTCTTGCTGGCCGTAAGTCAACCATCTTCAGAAAACAGAATGTATTTTGATGACAAAAAACCTTGTGTGAAAATCATTCTGACCAGTCTTAGCAGGGAGGTTAAGAAAAGGGCAGGAGCAGAGCAATGCCGATCCTTGAAGGATCCATAAATATCAGAGTAATGGGCATGCAATAAGTGAAAATAAAACACACGATAAAGTATAATGTCATCTTGCTAGCAAGGACTATTTTAGTCTCAGAAAACACAGACAAGTGGGACTATGAAAAGTACTGCAGTGTGTGCTGATAATCTAAGTCATTAAAATGTCAACAAGGCAGAGAGACCAAACTGCAATTGTAGAAAGCTCCATCACATGGCAGATGCACAGAGATGGTTGTTTAGCCCAGTAAAACTAACTGATGGGATATTGACTCTGGCTTGTTTGCATTTTTTAGTAGAAAAAGATGTTACCATTCTTCCTTGTGGTAGATGTCAGGAGAAGTGAAGATGATCCTCAGAAAATACACGTCACGATAACAGAAAAACAACATTTATGCAAGTATATTAAAGAATAGAGATAGTAAGAAGTAATGATCTTTTAGTTCTTTTTCTACCTGAGAAATGAGCAAAGAAATATTTGAGAAAAAGACTTTTTGCAAAACTGATGAATGGGAATTAATATTAAATTTGTTCTAAGCTAGTGACCTCACACCATAAATTCATAGAAGCAGCCGACAAGAAAAAAAAAAAAACTGAAATATTCACTGTACCTGCTGACTTTCAAAAAATCTGTTATTTTTCTGAGGGAATCAAGGGCCCGGGAATCTTGAACTTCCAATATCACACATTAAACTTGCGTTGAGTAGGTTTGTGCTTGCATAGTCAAGTCAAAGAAATGAGGGTTCTATTTCTGAATGAGAAAGAAGAAAATAATTCATAATTCCACCCTACTATTTATTAGCTCCACTCACCCAGTAATGGAGAAGAAACAACCCCATGTGACTTGGAGGACTAGTTTGTCAGGGAAAATGACAAGCAATGAATAGCAAAGGCAAGGATCCAATGTGCAATAGACTGAAATTGGCTGAAACTTGTTCTTGTCATGTATTTCTCAAATGCTTATAAATAACAGCAAAATTAAAAAAAAAAAAGAAAAGGAAATAAACTGTTACAATGAGTTTGTAAAACAATAGTAGCCCATCACATCTGGAGTACGCTCCGTTTACCATCAACTGTTTGTCCATCTCTACAACTGATGGGAGAGAACAGAGCGGACAGATGCTTCTGCTAACTTTGACAACACTTGGGTCCATAGTCCTTGACCAGAGGAACTAATTAAGTAATAAAATCAGCTCTTTGTAAGACAGGAAGAAAGAAAGGGCGGAATCTTGAAGAACTTGAGGCACTGATTAACTCACAAGTGTTTCCTGTATAATGCAACTCATTAATGCTCCATGCTTTGTAAGAGCAATAAACCGGAACAGCAAGTATGACAACAATTCCACAAATCCTGTATGTTGCCTACAGGATTCCAGGACATCTTCATGAATTGTTCAATCCGTAAGAATTGTTTTAACTTCTTATTTACAAATTCTTACATTTTGATTCTGTAGATTGCAACTGCACTTAGGTGGCAGGTTCTTTGTAGCGTGTGGAATGGAGGTAAAATTAAGAAAATACCTCTCTTAAATTAACAAAATGTGGAAAACTTGCCAGAATTAATACAAACACAGGCTATGATCAATGTAATATTAAATGAACATTCACAGCATCTTTCCTCTGCCTGTTAAATTGCTAATTGATGTGATACTGGTGAATAAAAGAGCTGGTATTTCAGCCACGAGCTCACTTCACCACTGCAGTTTACAGAGAGCCCCAAGCTGCCGAGCTCATTACAGATCCCTTTGCTGAACGGGCTTTACAGGCAATTTTGTGAAGGGGCAGCATCAGAGCTAGCCCACTGATTGGGACTCCATTGGCTCAGCAGGGCTCCAAGAGTTCAGGGGAGAGAGCACAGTACTGAGCTAAAAATATGTCTTTGCCTCCATAGTACCGGGAAGATTGTCTGGCTGTGCTAATTGGGAAGGACCTAGAGATCTGGGTGGTATTTTAGGCTAATCTCGAGATGGGACCTCTGCAGTGTGTATGTGGCTCTGAATACAATATCCTTCTGCACTGTCATTTATACCATCGCAGGCATTTACAATCAGAACCATCCCTGATTGACTCGCAGCTGTTGCTGCACCCTAGACTCGTCTTGCAGGAGTGAGGGGGGGATGAAGAGGGTGAAATGGCTGTGCACTAAACTGGCTTGTGAAACCATGTAACAGTTTCAGTGTGGCATTGAAGTTCTTAAATGGGAGAAATCACCTTAACGGGACCAGGATTTAGGGGGACTACATTGATACAGGGTCCTCCCTCAGAAACCGACGTTAAAGTTACACAACAGAGAGGGTTTTCTTAAAATCCCTCTTGTCAGGATTTATTTTTCAATCTTGTCTTCTTTGTCTCTTTAATCTTATTTTTAACTATCTGAAGCAGTTCCTTAGCTTACCTGTATTTACATCACAAAACCCACGTGTCAAAAAACCAGGGTGCTCAGAGGAATCTGCGATTGTGCTTATCCCATGAGGACGGGGCTGGGCAGAAGGAAAATAGAGGAGAAATTACAACAAGAGTGGAGGAAGCAGTGACAGAATGAAGGCATGAACAAAATCAACAGAAGCAAAAGTAAAAAGCCTGACAGAAAAAGCTGGAAGAAAAAAAAGTGTATCATGGTAAAACAGAGCATTTTTATTTTAAATAACACATTGAACTGTGCCTTTTGTTTATTGTCTGTTCATTTGGGTTTTTTTGAACAGATGTATAGTGTTACAGAAGTATTTCTTGCTCTATTGGTAGGACATATTTCACTAAAGCAGGGAAAATTAGGATATTTCACTCCTCCAAATTTGACAGGATCTTTTTTTTGTTAATTTCATAAAATACCAGTGTGAGTTTGTGAAAAATGCCAAATGCTCATTGCATGAAATATCTGTGTCATGGACCAGTCCACCAGGTGTCAGTTACTAGCTGAAACAGCTAAAATATTTTTTGTAAGCTTCCACACATGACATAGTAACATTTTCATTAAGCGGTTGCACCGGAGGCCTCGTAGCAGGTATGAATTATAATAAAATAATTATTCGAAGAAAATGTGATTATGTCAGTAACAGTGTGTTGCTTTTGCTCCTCAAGCCAACGCTTTATAAACTTCACTGGAACCATTGTTTTGCACTGCGTCAGTCCACCAGTGGTGTTTCAGCAGTGACCTTAAGTTTGGGCACAAACATTACGCAGCCTTAACTAATGGTGCCCTCACTCAAAACAAAATGGAAAAGTTTAGGATGTTAAACCACATTTTCAAATAAATAAAGGGAGGAGTTTTATATATCATCCGAAAGCGTGCCTCTTCCCAGGCTCCTAGACATATACATAGCTTGCTCTGAAAGTGATGCCTCCCATTCATTTCCATGGAAACTACAACAGATACAAAGAGCATAACAACACTATTTGATGGAGCAAATTCTCAGCTCCAAAACACTATTTTTCAACAGAGTTACCACTGTTAGCCATACATTTTCACCAGCGATGAACAAGAGCCTGCATGCCTCACCTGTAAAAATCTGCATGGCCATCCAGAACGTGGCTTGTCTTTACATTGCCACTGCTGAAACGCACCACCCACCCCCTCACTGTGGTCACATTCACTGTTTGGCCTCAGCAAGCGTTGATGAATGTCAATCGGTGCCATTTTTCCTGCATGGAGGAGTTCAGTTCCACACCTCTGCTTCATCTGCACTCCCATGTCAGATGCCATTTTGTCAGACTGCCCCTCTGCTGCCATCTGTCACACAGCAACAAAATAGAACAGAATATTGGTGGGAAGGTTCAACCTCTACTGCCATACCACCAATATCCGCCTCTGACATCGTGGGCCAACATAATAAAATGGGAGGCATTACTTTCAGAGCAGCCTTCATCTTTTGACACCCAAATTAATATTTATAAACGAAATTGATATTTGGTTTAAGTGCACAAATACCTTTTATTTTCACATTAACTTCTTGTCCCTAAAGCTCTAGCCCTTTAGTACTAGCTGGTATGTCACCTTTTCCATGGCGGTTGCTGTGCACTTCCAGTGCCTTTATGACTAATATAACACTAGCTGCTACTCCCATTTTAAAATAGTCTTAATGTTGTGTAGCTGTTTGAGAACACCTTGCTATAAAACTATGTGATGTTGGAAAGGCTTCAGAGGAGAATGGTTACAGGCCAGGAAAAGCTTTACTGAAAGTGAATGTAAAAGAGAAGGTACTCAGTCTAGACAGGTCATACTAAAGCCTAGGCTAAAGGATGGCTTGATCATGTAAGAATTTATATGTGGGCTGTAGAGGACCTGTTAGTCAAGAAAACAAAGAAATGCTTGTTACACTGTGCATGAAGTTCAACTAGACAAATTCTGGCTAAAAAAAAGGCCTACATGATTTATGGTAATGGCAACTAACTACCGGAATTATCTACTGAAGACTGTGGTGGATTTTTCATCCTTGAAAATTCTACAAATAGAACATACTTTCAAAAGTGTACTCCAGTTTAATCATAGCTTTTTTGTTTGAAAAAGGAATTAATTTATTCAGGGAAGATCAGAGGCATTTATAGAACTAACACCTATAATATTTGCTACATCAACGAGATGTAATACCCAACACAGCAGCAGGCCAAACACTCCATGTTACTGCTCAGCTAATTCTGTCCCAAGAGTCATTGGCAATATTTTATCCAATTTTTTGCACAAAACCATCACTGGTGCAGAACAACTAAAGAAAACTGAAGGAACATCCTGATTTCTGATCTACGTTAGTCAGTAGAAAAGAGTATAGTTGACTTCAGAGGGATTTGGATCAGGGTCTTATTTAAGATTTGAGTAAATAGAAACAATTATCTTTTCTGGCCACATGAGTAAATGGGCAAAGACTTAGTGAATTGGCTGCTCTAGAGGCAAAACATGATCTTCTACTGATGAAAGAAAGAATATAATTATGAGGGTCTTTATGGTATCGGGCAGGTAAACTTTCTGTCATCTGTCCAATATAAAATTGGGGATAAACTGAATCGATTCCATCAGGAGACTTTCAGCCCTATTATCAAAGCAAAAAGGTACTTCATCTCTAGAAAACTGCTTCTGGAATAAGTGTACAAAATAAGTCCTACAGTTTATTTTAAAATGTTGAAAATAATGCTGGATATGGAAATCTTGCCACCTTTCTATACCCAATGAAGCACAGGAAGTGGAAATATTTCTGCTTCTTTGGTCATATAGAGTCATCCACCAACTTCAAAATCTTGAATATATGCAGTTTTGATCGAATTTGATTCTGAACTCTGGGCTATCAATAATAATTATAAACCTGGATTCTGTAAATACATACAATCAATTGTAAAATTAAGAAAAGAGGAAAAACGCATGTTCGAAAGCAAGATCTCACAAGTTCTTTCATTCCATTGAAACTACAAACTCTCCTTTTACTGACTTAAACTCAGAACTTTCAGGTTTCATAGCTTCAGCTTTTCCTAGCACAGGGAGACAAGCTGCATTCATACAATGAATAACCCAGTAAATCCTCTTTAAACTTAAAGTCATGCTAAAGTGAGATCTGGACAATAAATTTGAAAGATGCCTAGTATGTAGTGGCAGAAAATAGCATCCTGAATATATAGCATGTACAAAGATTGCTTTTTAAAACCAGTTCATTGTCTGCTTACGGTCTCCTGGAGGAATCTAGATGCAAGAGGCATCTTTTTTAATATTCCCTGGAACAATAAAGAATACAGTGTCTGCTATCTGTTTTGCTATCAGGTCCTACATTTTTCACCCACCCAAAACTCCCACCATGTATGGAATGCCCAAGAAGCAAGGGAAGGAGCCGTAACTATTAAGTGAGAGTATAATGGTGAGCACGCTGCAGTTCATCTGCACCGGTGAAGGAAAGACCTGCACATTAAGTTCCCACTCCTGTGAGTTATGGGTCATTTGCTCATTAGCGAAGTGACTAATCCAGTGGAGAAGAGGATGTCTAATGAAAATAAATTGCATTGTATTACTGACTGCTATGACGGATTCTTTATATGCTCTTTGTGCTATCATCCAGAGAACCCCTTTTACCCAACCCTTGGTGTTTCAGCCATGTTATAAGGAATTTTATCAGAGCGAACAGGAGTCTTTGTAAGGAAAGAAACAATAGAACAAGCAGGAAATAAATAATAAATAGATAACCAGGAAACAGCACTAACACAATGGATGTTCAGCCATTAGTTTAAACTGTCACATTTGTCCTGAAATGATCAGAACAACCACAGTGAAGCAGCAACAACCAAATTTACAATAAATCCTCACTTGGGCATTTTGAAGGCCACTTCAGGAGAGTTAGAGGAATAAATGGGAAAAACAGAGGTAAAACTTGACAATTAAAATAGATGAGCTGGAAAACATTTTCAGTCATTTAAATTCCTTAAAATTTTCAAAGCACTTACTGCTTAAAATAAACATTGCTTCACTTGCTCAACATTTATAATGACATAACAATAACAGGATAATCTAGACAGGTCATTTAGTTATGATTCTGCTTCTTTTTCGCATATGTCGTCTTCTTGGACGTGGTTTGTTGAGCGAAGTCTGTTCTGCCTTCTCAGTTCACAAAAATGGCACAAGATATTCTCAACACATGGAAATAAGGTTCTACCTCTGTCCAGTCACTGATTATAAATTATTTAACCAGGTTACATTGATTCTAAATATTTGACTGAATAATATTTATGGAGACATTGCAATCTGTGAAAACCAGGGCCATTTACAACACAACTTTGTTACAACTCAACTTGTGCGGTTCATATCATCTGAAGCAAAGAGATGAGTAGATTCAACTTGGCTGTGCTACCTATTAATGCTTCGCATAAGGATTTTGCTTTATACTCGTAGAATTCTGTCGATTTCTCTTTTATACCTCTTTTGTTGGAGATGCTAAAAAGCAATTCTACCGCTTTGTGAGTAAAACAACCTCTAGCAGTCTGCTGCAACATTCTTCTTGCTTTGCTTTACAGCTCTCAGAGTTAATGCTAAGTTTAATTGGAGCAGATCTGAGTCATCTCCAAAAAAAACAAACACTTTTATTTTTCCCATACACATCGCTATACAAAGCAGAGAGCAGAGAGAGATTTGAGGTTTTAATTGTGGTTGTTTATGACCCTCTTCGTTAAGACTTGCTGAATTTCTAATTATGTGCTTAACAACTGGAACAGGCTCCATGTATTACTGCGTAAGAAGTCTCCCTTGATCGCTTTCTTACAAGTTACACAGCAGCCTCGATCAGCGAAAGTGTGGGATTGCTTTCCTGACATTTATTGAATAACCATTATTTAAATTATTTTCCTTGTTTCAATGAATTTGTCATACATTGTATTTTACAATAGAGTCTCTTCTCGCCTGTTATTTACATAAAAATTGCAATGCTCTGTTGCCAGAAATAAGGCAACGAACACATACATGTAAAAGTAAAATGCGATTCACCCAAAAATCAAAGATGAATGGAAATATATGGGAAAGTGCAAGTTTTTATTTTGCTGTCAAGCTGTATTTGTAACAAAAATTTCAAATAGGAAGTATTTCCACAAAAATTAACTCTAAACATCTGATTTCACAGGAGACAAAAGACATAGCAAAAATAGCCTTTGTCATCCCAGAGGCAGTGATGCAAAAGGCCTTCACCCAAAATCCACTTGAAGTCATTTCAGTGACATCACTTAGCCCTGGATCAGAGCTTGAGCAAAGGATAGATTGAATTTTAAGCAGATGTGGCACCAGAATCTAGCTCTATATACAGACACTGTAATAACTACACTGATATCTCTTGCTCTGTTTTAACAGGACCAGAGAAGAGTTTTGCCACTGAGCATGTGTATCTGTTAAACATGTTGTTTTTTGAAGAAAATCTAACTAGCTGACAATGTTGTCCAAAGAACTGTTTTCTCTCACATTCCTATCAAAATTATCTTTCAATCTAGAAAAAAGAATTACCCCAAACAGATTTTTATAATAATATTTGTGATAATTTGGAAATGACAGAGAATTATACTCTGGAAAATGAAGCAAAAAATGAACAAATAAAATGCTATATATCCAAAGGGAATGATAATACCTGAAGGTTATTACACAATAACTGACAGCAATTTAAGTTGTGTCGAAGTCTTGCGTTTGAGAGATTCTTCAAAAGTCTACTCAATAGTTAAAGATTGCTGACTTTTAGATCCCAATACAGTGATTAGACAAAATAAAAGTAAAAAATGAAAGAAAATGAATCAAGTGTTACAACACACTGCATAGTATTCTTTTCCAAAAGCAACTCTACTGATAATCTTATAGTGCCTGAATTACCATGTAATAAAAATGCTTTGATTATGCAACTCTGCTACAAAACTACCTTTGAAATAAGGTGGCAATGCCTTAGGTGCCAGCATTCCTGGAAAGTACTACATGTGTTTTATACCTACTGTGCAGATGTATTTTCACATTTTGTATTTTTTGGTAGCCGTGAGAACGGCAAAGATCTCCAGGACTGTAGCATGGCTTGCAGTGTTCTGATGCTTGGAAGGAGTGTAGTTTGTTATGCATCACTTGCCTAAAATAAATGTCTTATGGTTAAAATAACAATTGGAAAGACCAGACAAATGCTGGGTAAAAAGAGCGCAACCTTTTGAAAGTAACTCTTTTCCTTATCCGAATGCGAGGTGAAATGAAACGCAGGAGAAGGAAAAGACGAAACAGTTTTTGAGTGGAAGGGATGTACTCGTCCTTTCTTGGCGTCACCACTTTCAAGCAATTTTTAATTTTGTAACTGGGATTTCTGATCATTTTTCACGAAGCTGAAATGCTCGGCTATTCTTTCTGCATAATTTTAAACTGAAACTGGAAGAATAAGAAAAAGAGAGAGAGAACAAAACCTAAACCCTGTATGCTCCATTTGCTGAATATATGGTTTTCTTCCCCCCGTGTGTGCATGTGCCAGATGGCACTGCACTGTGTTGAATGATAATAAACATGAAAAATACAGTCAGTGCTTGAGCAGAGATAACTGTGGTTGAATGTACCAGGGCTGGGGCTGGTAGGGGGAAGGGGCAAAAGTTCCAGCTGTGAGAGAAAAGTGAAGTTCGGCTCCTCACGGGAGGTGCTGCTGTTGTTACCAATTATCTCACATTGGCAGGGGAATGTGGGGCCACGGGGAAGGAAGGTGAGGAGCTGAGTTCGGCCATCTTGGCTGTGGGGCCGTGACTGTTATCCCAGTGTCCTTCCTGAGGGCAAATTTGGGGCCATTCACCTCTGGCAGAGCCCAACCCAGTCAACCTGTGTGATGACAACTAGTTGGGCCTGGGGACAGTGGCCTGAGCACAGGGCAGCGAACCCTGCTCTGAGCTCTCCAGCTGTAGGGCATGAGGTCAGCAGCTGCTGACCACAGCAGGTGGAACAGCCCTGAAAGCTACCACATCCTCCCCTTCCACAGCTTCCTTCTGGTAGTGCATTAGTGGAGATCCAGATGGCGATGCACCCACTCACAGCAACAGGTTGTTTGGCCCATGGCCACATGCATCACTGTCGTGCCGTGCACAGGCATGGGCTGCACAACATTGCTGTTCCTCTGGGTTTCAAGGGCCCAGAGGGCAGATGGGGCATGCCCAGGACTGCCTAGGAAGTAGATCTTTGTGGATCTGTTGGTGTAGTGAGTAAAACTACAGAGTAAAACTGACAGAGAAAAGAGTCTTGTGGACTTCTACCAACAAATACCTGGAGGCAACGAGTGCTTACAGTGCATATCATCACTATTTAATTATTTACATGAAGTGGGGAACAGTCTGGGTTCCTGCTGTTACTCATTTGACCAGGAGGCTGATGTAGTAGGAAACTGTTTTTCCTTTAACCTAGAACTTGCTCTTGAAAAACTAAAGATGTGGTTCAGGTTCTCTCTTTGGCAAGGGGAAAGAACCTTCCAGGCAGAAGATAACATGACACCTCTGCAGTAATGTATGTGCCTCATTCCGTTCAACCTGTCTTTGCCTTTCTTAGCCACTCACGTATTTTTCTTCTTACAGACACATTGCATTCAGAAAGGGGCAAACTTAGGAAGCTAATCAAACTGTAGTGGACAATTATTTGGTTTTAAGTAACCCCATCCTTCCTTCCTCTGTAATTTAAGCGACTTTATTACAGAATACATTACTCCACCAGAAGCGAAAGTCCTTGTTTAAGGAATGGGAAAGAAATCCTGAATTATCCTTGGTCCTGCAAAGAATGTAATTAAGAGTTTCTTAGCTTAGCTCTCTTAGGCTGAGGAACCTTTCTTCTCCATGCCTGGGTGAAGATGACACATCGTCTGCACTCAAGTGTGACCGCTGAAACCTGCGGCTGCTCCGTCTATGAGTCAGGCAGCGTCTGAGCCTGGCTATGGCATCACCCATCCTCATGCGTTGGCTGCAGTGAAGCTGCTGTTGGAGAAGCCTTCGATTCCCTAATTCCTGCGAGATAAGAGTGTTTTAAGAGACCTCTGCTCCCTGAGCGTGGGCTCCCAACAGGAGGGTGGAAGAGAGGGGAGTTTCCTCTGCTCACCACAGGGTGATCGCAGATGTCACCTACAGACAAAAGAAAATGAAAAGAAACGATAAGTGAGACACGGGCGGTGATTCGGTCGCTTGAAAAACGCACATTAAGCATCCAATCGCGCGCAGCTTTGCAACAGCGGAGGCGAATTCCCCACCTCAGGTCCAACTTTGGGGCTGGGGCCAGAGCGGGATCAGGGGATGCTGAGATGTGGGAGAGTGCTCGAAAACCGAGCGTTCAAGAATCTCCAAACAGATCCCTACAAGCCCACTTAGCTGCATGTTAGGCACTGGCAAAGACACTGCCCGACTGCTTTAAAACCCTGTGTATCCAAAGTTATGGAAGCAATTGTGAATAAATACTTCAGTGCCTGCTCACAGCAATTTTTCCTCAGAGTTAGCTGATCAGACTGTCTGAGAGAGACCCAACATGAAGTGAATTAGATGTAACATAATCACCACCCGATTCGACTCTAAAAACACCAAGAGGGGCAATGCAACCTGAAGGGAGCAAAAGGCACTTGGCCTCTGCTCTGCCTCATGAAGCAGGAGCCCAGGAAAAGGGAATCGGGGAATCAGGGAATCGGGGATCTTATCNAGAAGGGGGACTCTGAAAGATGTCACGGAAAAGTGAAATCTCTGCGGAGGGCTGCTCATGCATTCAGGCTGTATAGTTCTCAAAATGTGATGTTTTGCAATGATGACATTAAAGTAGCAACCGAGGGTCCGAGGCAGCACCGCCCGCTGCAGCTGGGCTGCGCTTTGAAATTCCCAAGACAATGGGGGCCACTGTTCTCCATCGCTTCGCCTTTCCATTCCATTTGCATAGTCTGTTCTGCCTGATTGACCAGCTTGGGCCGGCCGAGGGACCAGCATTGTTCACAGATCACTTCAAGATGGCACAGATGACAAGATTCAGGTGAGAGATGAAGTGGGATGGTTCGCAAATGCCATAAGAAAAAGCTGGCCTGGGAACTTCCAGCGCAAGAGAAAGAGTCCCAGAACTGAAGCACTTCTAGGATTTTTTTTTCTTTTAAAAGACACATTGATCGTATTTGGATACACTCCGCCCTGACGCACAAACTGGTAACAGGAGGTTGTGTATTTCATAGCGGCATTTTGCTCGTTTTGTGTTTGGTTGCGTTGACTGTTTCCCATCCCAGACCTCCCTTTCCCCACGACTCACATGGGATCAGCGCCACCGGAACCCTCTGCAAATCACAGTGTGCTCACTAAAATCATAAGCCCACAATAAATACAACCCATCGCAGCGGCGAGGTCGGAAATCCCCCGGTGCCCGCTCTGTAACCAAGCACTGGCATTTTTTAGGGAATGTTCAGCAGACGCTCCGAAGGCGGGAAGCCCTCCCATCACCGCGAGGCGCGGAGGCAGCGGCTGGGGAGCTCCACACGGCACCGCGCAGCTCAGCGCAGCGCGGAGGGCACCGCGGTGCTCGGGGCCGGGAGCGGCCGGGGCTGCAGCCTCGCTTTTCCCGGAGAGAAGTCGCAAACTCTGCCGCCCCAAAACCCCGACAGAAATGTCACCGTTTGGGGCTTTTAATCCCTTTTATTTTATTTTTCCTCCCGGGTACTCGAGTAAACACACGCACACGCGGCAGCGCCCCTAAAATGAATTTCATTCCACACCGGTGTTTTGACTTCATCTCAAAAAGACAAAATCTTTGCCATCCACGTGTGTTTTCCCCGGAGGGGCTCCCGGCACAATTTGCTGTAATTTCTTTACACCTAACGGAACTGCTGGGATCTGAGCGTATTCCCACGGCGGTTTCGCTCTCTCGCGCTCTGCGTTCCCCTCCTGGGGCTCGGATCGCTCTCCCGTATAAATATTGCCGATAATTGCGCTAACTGCGNTTTCGTAATTTTTTTTATTAGTTTTTTCCCCCCCCTCATCTCCCTCCCCTCAGCCCCCCCGGAGAAAGGGGTTAAAAGCTGCGGAGGAAGCTGAAGTGGCTCTGGAGTTTGTTTAATTTCCCTCCAGNTCGGATCGCTCTCCCGTATAAATATTGCCGATAATTGCGCTAACTGCGATTCGCGGGAGGGGGGGCTCAGCTCTCTCCCCCCGGACGGCGGGCCCGGAGCGGTGCCCCTTCTGCTTCGTGGGCTCTCCCCTCGCCGCTCTCCTCCCCCGCAGCGCCCCACACGCTCCGTTACCCCGTCCACAGCCGCCGCCCACGGGGCTCCGAGGGCCGCCGAAGCCCCGAGC
>WBMW01005472.1:83506-94428 GCA_013396635.1 Penelope pileata | reverse complement strand
ATAACGGGGAGGCGGCTCGCCATTTGCATATGAAACCGGCGGGCAGAGCGCGGCAGCCCCGCGCCGCGTGATGCGCTCGGCGGTGCGAGGCCCCCCCAGGCCGAGAGCCCTTTGATTATTCCCCCGCTCCCCGGGAAGGGCCCATTCCCGGTAATTGATAGCGGGGAAGGGCCGTCATTAATTTCGCGGCGAAGGAAAGTGCCGCTTCTTCTCCCCGCGGGAGGGGAAGGGCCGGGGGACAGGAACGGGGGCGAGGGAGCAGAGGAGAGGGGACCCCCNGGAATTGGGGTCCGGAGTGGGGGGACAGGGGTGTCCCTCTGGAATTAAAGGAAGTGTGGAATGAAAGGCAGCAAAATAGGGCGTTTTAGGGGGAACTTCGGGAGGGGAGGAAACTGCCATTTCGGATCAGCGCGTTTCCGCGCGGGGTTTCCAGGCAGATCCTCCAGCACTGCGTTTGCTGGGAAAGGGGGACACGGGGGCGGCTGGGGAGAGGGGCATCACTGGTGTACTGGGACAAAAGGGAAAAGAAGTGGGGTCCCGCGAGCCGCAGCCCCGCGGGAGCCGCGCGGTGGGTGGGGAGGGGAGGGCCCCCGGCCGGGAGCCCCCCAGGCCCGGGCCGGGCCGCGGCCGCCGCTGGGTCCCCGCTGAATGGAGTGGATAATGATCGGCGGTTCCCAAGGCAGACTCGCTGCTGCCTGGTGAGCCCTGGATTTGTGTGGTCCGAGCCTTTCCCAGCTCGTCCCATTCTGTCACCGGGATAAGGGGCTCCCTCGGCTCGTTTGCACCTGCGTCGCTTTTGGCTCCTTCAGGAATGCGCTGAAGCTTGTAATCAGCTTTGTGAAGCCATTGAGTGCACGGCTGAGTGAAACTTCCAAAGCTCGCGGAAAACCGGCCCGCTGAATAGGAGTCAGCATGGGGCTTCTCTCCAAGCCCCCGGCCTGCCAAATTCCAGCAGAGCCCCTCACAATCGGTCCACAGAGGCTTTACTGCTCTCCCCGCACCGAGAGAAGGGAGAAAAGAAAAGCTAAAATACCAGTCACCGGGGTTAGCGGTTTGTTCCCAGATGAATGGCAAGTGCCTCTCCCTGCTGCAAGCAACCGATTCACCCTGGGATGTGCCTGCACGTATATACATAGATATTTACATTTGCAGATGAATATGCGTGGATGCCCATGCTGCAACAAGAAAAGGAAGGTGGAAATAAGGGAGAGTTATTAATTTTCACATTATGTTATACATGCAGTGGGTGAGCAGTGGCCTGTCCTACTGTGAGCACAGCACTGGGACCCACAGAGCCACACTCCCCATCTCAGCATCACCTCCAGTGCTATGGTTTAAGGATCTGAACGAAGGCAGCCCTCTGCTGTGGCATGATTTCTCCCATGAAGTGTTGGTTGCACACCAAATAACAGCAAAACTCCATAGGAGACAAAGGTAAATGGCCCACAACGCTACGAACCTGAGCGATGGGCAAGTCCTATATATTTACACGTATATCACCAGGAGCCCCACCAGCAGCAGCCACTCCCCATAAACCTCTTTGCAACGAGGCAGAGGCCCAGGCGTGATCCCCCATCGAGCTTCCAGCCCTGGTATGGGGCATGGGGAAGGTCCCACTCCAGGGAATCCCCGGACTTGCAGCACCCTCAGCGCCTGTGGGATTCGCTGCTCAGTGCTGCATAAACTCTTGGAGCATCCGATTGCACGGGCAGGTGTGATGCTGAGCAGCATGACATGAATATTTTTAAAAACTTTCATCTGGGTTCTGGAAGTCCTGCAAGTCCGTGTGTGGCTGGGGACTCACATTCATTAGGGGAAACAATTACTCGAGCTACAGAAATGCCTAAACACTTTCTAAAGCAGCCCTTTCACAGCAGCAAATGCTGTAAAAAAATCCTTAAATCAGTTAAAATGGTGAAGACAAGTGCACTATGGCGTGTGACATATGTTATGTGTATAAATTCACCGAGCAAGGATTTATCTTCAGATCTTGGGACTTTATATTCTTTTTATGACTTCCTTCTTCTACATGTATCTAAAATGATGAAGGAAACTTTACAACAAAATGAATATTTTTGCAAGTTCTTGTCCTGGGTGAACATATGGAGAAAAAAAATGGAGACTTCGAGCGTTTCCAGAGATGATCTCTTCTGAAGGGCTTTGCCATGCCTCTTAATTATGTCATGCAAATCTCGTTTTCTTGACATCCACATCGAAATAACCACAGCAGAGCGGACAACGCTGCCTCCTCAGAGTCGGTAGCAATTTCTTGTTGGTTCAGCGGGATTTTGTCCCAACTCTGTCATTGTGCTTTTGGCGTGTTCTCATCTGTAGCATTTTCAGGAATGTCCAAGAAGTCAGTAACAGAAGAAGGCCTTTTGGCCCCTGAGGTCTGACAAGTCTGCACGGGCTCAGAGGCAATGGTTGGTTGCGCAGCAGAGGATCACGTAAAAGAGCTGAGCAGCATTGGTGCGGTGTACTCTGATCCCAGAGTCCCTCTGAAGGATAACAAACTGTAACACCAACTGCAATGGGTCAGCAAGCAAAAGCGAGGACAAACACGTCTCGTGTTGAAGTCTTGACACTGGAAATCGTGTAGGCACACGAACTCCACAATGTGCCCACAAATGGCTTAGAGCCACCTCTATTTCTGCCTTTAAAGTTTCTTTTCTGTTTGGAAGTTTGATGTGCTATTTTCGACCGTGTTGCTTCTTCCAACCATTCTCAGTGACAAGTCATGAGGATATGCAGTAATTCAGAAATTAGTGAAATTTTATTCTTGGTGGGGGCGTTGGATTAAGAGGCTGGGAGAGTGTGAAACAAGTCAACGTGTAATTGTATGATAAGGCTCTCACGAGGAATTTATTGGCCAAGTTGCTATTTCTATTCCTTCCTAATCTCGTTTAGCACATTCATTCTCTGCAATCTGTCTCCATAATCTTCTGTGACAGAATGGCAGCCAATAGAAGCATGCATGTTTGGAGAGAAGAGAAAATATGCAGAGGCGTGATAAACTGATGCTAATTATCCATATTTAGGACACCGAGTGCAGAAGATCAAGGTTTACAAATAACAAACCAGAGCCAATGATGATGGCTTCCTAGTGTGGAATATATTGGAGGGGACAAGATAAGGGTTTCACATGCAGAAGAGATTTATTGGTCAAAGGGTTCACCTTCCACTTTTCCACTTTTATATAGCAGTAAATTATTTAGGCTAAATTCACCAGAACATTACTCTTTTATTTGGCAATGTGCCATGACTTGCTCTTTCTTTGTGTCCTTTCAATGCAAATCCTTGTAGTGTAACATCAGTTGATAAGAAACAAATAATTGAAGTAATAGGTAATTCCCTTTAAATTGTGCATATAGGACAGTAAGGTAATCATCTAGTGTAGAATGAGACCGGAGTATAGAGCAGATAGCTGAAAGTGAAACAATATCCATCTCGGCTATTAAATTACATTTGTAGTAGAGAAAAATAACCTGCAGAAGACAACGTAGGTTGAACAAGAGACAACACTAATCTGGCCAGCTTCAGACCATTTTCCTACAGATATCTCAAATTCTTTCAGTTCAAAAGACAGATTTTCCTCATTTTTTCTTGCTTTCACTTTTTTCTTTTTTTTCTTTTTCCCAGGAAAACTAACATTTAAATTAGGGATGAGGCATTCTCTTTTTAACAAGTGTTGGCTCTGAGAAGTAATAAGGGAATTCGGTTTGGCAATATCTGCGTAGAATGATTGAGGGTCAGTGGTAGTGATCTTAGTAGTCTGCAGTAATTGTATTGTAAAGTTTCCAAAATGGGAATAATATTTGTTGGGTTTATGTTTATTTAGAAGTCCAGAACGTACTCTGTACAGTGGTAAAATCCTTACTGTTCTTTTCCATGGGCATCTTCTTGCCAGGTGAAGACAACCTGTTTTCTTGAGAAAATCCTAAACTATTAAATCTGATGTCAACATTTCTTCTCGCTGCTCTAGCTTTGCTTTTCCTGTGTTGGTAGGATGATCGCACACAGCAAAACCCCACTGCTGAACCAAAACACGTGTCTTGGAAGTGCTCCATCTAGGACAACTCTTCAAAATATCTTTAAAGGGGAGATATTTCCGTAGTGGCCACTCACTGAACGGGAGAACACCCCTGGCCTTTTGTTTTACTGCAGAATCACACTCTGAGATACGCCTTTAAATTGGTTCATAGTTTCTGTCTCATGAAGGGGCAAAAATGGAGCAGTTCTGAGGTTAACCTGCTCTTGGCTCTTCCAGAAAGGTTTCTCAAAGTGTGCATTTTCCAACCCCAGAATTAACTGGTTTCACTCAAAAAGACCCAACGAATACATCGTTAGATCAAGAAGGTGGGCAGGAAGAGGGGCTGAAGCTTAGGGCTTGGAAGTTGCCATTTTGTAAGCTGTGAGCAAAGGGAAAGGGAATGAAGAGAGGAGGGCGGGCACAGGGCCCCGCAGTGGCCGTCCCATGGGGGTGGTGGTGCCACAGTGGGGCCAGGGGGCCA
Organism: Penelope pileata; assembly: GCA_013396635.1. Classification (NCBI taxonomy): domain Eukaryota; kingdom Metazoa; phylum Chordata; class Aves; order Galliformes; family Cracidae; genus Penelope; species Penelope pileata. Next base: position 89,917 of record WBMW01005472.1, on the reverse strand, counting down.
CCGCAACCCCACTCTGTAGGGTGCAACTCGATGCTGCCCGCCCACCGCTTGAGTGCAAAACTCCTTCTGGGAACAAGGCAGACTCCTTCCACAGCAAACTCGGGGAGTTTTGTTAAGGTAACATTCCGCAGCCTTGTTCAGTGTTCACAGAGATTCAGACAATCGCTCTGCTCCAGAACTTGGGGCTGAGCTGTGCATGCTGAGGGCACGCCCCAGTTTTGCCCTCGAGTGCTTTGCGTCTGAGCTGAGTGTATGATCCCCTATAAGATACAGAGCTGCATTCCAGATGTTGCCCAGTTGTTTGACCAACTAGGAACAGAGCTCCCGTGATATGTTTTCTGCCCTCTCTTAAAAAGTCTCTTCTCACAACAGCAACTCTGCAAATTTCAGCCATTATTTAATGCCTCCATCATTCCCTTCATCGTTCATATCCCATGTCTGAAGAGAGTCCTCTACGTGTTGGACAGCGGACACGTGACACCAACATGAACAGCTGCCCGACATGGGCTCATTGCTACCTGAACCCCTTGCACGGGTGTGTGTGGAGGGGAGGTCATGTTCCTCAGGCCACGTCAGGAAATCACGACAGGACCTCTCCAGGAAAATGGTGCCGTGATGTACAGTTATGAAGCAGCCGCTTTCCACACACTGGCAGATTTTTGTTAAAGGTGAACAGCATTTTTGTGACATGTACCAGCCCTAAATGCTTAAAGAAGGTCTTGTTTTGAACAAGAAATGCAAAATTTGGCCCTTCTCATGAAAATAAGTTTGCCTGTCCACTACAGCATCTTCTGCTAGGCAGCACCCAAGGCTGCTCCAAGGCAGATGATAAACACCATCGTCTGAACAGGAACCCGTCATAACCACAAGTACCTGAACACCTGATTTAGGCATTACAAAACGTCAACATCTCTGCAACACACAAGCACATTGAGCACTATCTCCCTCAAGCTAACCACTATGTGATACAACTAAACCCCACCAAGTCTTCTGAGTCCCAAGTCTGGTCCTAAGTCGTTCTGAAAAGCTCTTCTGGTCACCCAAGGATGTCATTTGCAATAAAGACTTATCATTGCTTTCCTTACCTTGGAGATCTGGATCTGTGTCGTGTTTATCATGATGAGATCGTTCACTTCTCTGGTGAGATATGCTATGCAGCTCCTAGAATTGGAAGAACATTATCATATTTGGGAAAATCAGGCATGGCTTTGTCCCACAGCTGCCCATTCAAAGCAAAACTCTCAGGAAACTTCTCCTGGTCTGCTCCCCTTCCCAGTCCAGCCCAAGGGCTGCTCTGCTGAATGGACCTCTGGGGTGGAGGACTCTCAGCCCTGCTGGCCTTGCCAGGAAGTTAGAAGCAGAAAACTTTTAACAGATGAAGTGCTTTCTTTTTTATTTTATTTTATTTTATTTTTAAGAGGCAGTGGATGGTGAATGTTCTGCCTTCATTTCTTCGCTGTTCTGCAAAACATAAGTAATGACGGCACACCAGGGTTTGGAAAGCCAAGTTCCCATTTAGAAAACAGACCAATATCAGTATGCCTTCACTTCACCCTATGGCATTTTGAGGTACACCTCTGAAAAGTTTGCTTGGCTGAACTCGATGCTTCCTTTGTTCATCTGCTCATTTCCTTCATGAATTTTAATCTTTCTGAGCAATTTTCTGGAATCTGAGATGCACAATTCTCCTCCAGAGCTTTTCATCCCAAAATACACAGAGTGTAGTCTACCTTCACTACAGCTGTGTACGTCAAGAGGAGTTCCCTATTTACTTTTCTTTTTCTCTTGTTCATTGTCCTTCAAGTTGGGAAGTACATGTGCTCACAGTGACTCTGCGGGATAAACATTTTGGTTTTCATATTATTTCCTATATTCTAACGTCAGGAGTGAGGAGGGAGAGGTGACGAAGGGACACACAGTCCTGAAGACACACAGTCCAGTTAAAACAAAGCAAAGCTTCTTTCTGTCTTCTGCTGTGTGCAGGCAAAATGAAGGAGCACGTATGTGTGGAAAGCTGATCACTGGATCAAGTGATTTCTCAACAACATTTACCCAAAGGTAAAGAGGTGAGCCTGTGTGTACGTGGGATGTGGCTGGGGTATCTGTCTCTGAGGTTGTTCCTGAGCCTGAAGCTTCTCACACTGGATGAGGATTTTGGTTTTTTTCTGAGCTCCCACACCTGGAGGCTGAGGTCTCCCCTCCCGCGTTGGGATGCGCATGTTCAGCGCTGGGAGCGCAAAGCCCAAAGAGCCCCGTTACCCCATTCTGCTTATCTGACCGGGACTGAGCTTCCCATTGTTCAACAGTTCGAGCAAAGCAATCTTTCCATATACTTTGTGGAGAAAAAATAAACAGAGTTGAATTCAGTACTTCTGAAATGCGTGTGAGACAATTTTGAGTGGGAACGAAACGTCTCCCCACTGCTCTCTCCTGCCCTCCTGCTCCGGTGGATAAATTATACTGCCCAAAATGTATGGTGCCTTTGTTCACCCCCAGTCCCTGGTTGCTATGGAGAGTTTTAGGCCTTAGCACACCCCATTTCCTCCCTTGGTGCCAGCTGCTCCCCCCCAGAGGCGCAGGCGGCCGCCCCCAGCCCACAGGCGCAGCGGTGTCCCCGCGCCCCTCGGGCCCTGCAGCTCTTGGCCCGATTGTCTGAGTGCTGCCAGATGCTCTCCTGCTTCTCCTCGCCCCCATTGTCCCTTTCTGAAGGCCTCTGAAGGACGGTCCCTGTGTCCAGGCGCCGTGGCACACGTCTCCCCCGTCACTGAGGGGTGCCCGGAGTGAAGGCGTGAACAATGGGATTTTGCTGAGCATGGAGCAGATTGCCCCCAAACCCGTCCTGACAGACCGTGCTGAAGCACTTGAATGACTTTCTTCAAACAAGACTGATGCAAAGGCTCCACCCTTCAGCACATCACTCCATGCAGAAAAAAGAGAGCCACGGAGCTGTGCGGGGCATCCCAGGGCTCCAGGACACGAGGACTGTCCCCGCCAGACCCCACTGCCAGACCCAGCTCTGGCTCCAGCGTCCTCTCCTGGGACAGCTGCTCCAGCCCCAAGCATTTTCAGGGATGGGGCTCTTTTCCCCACTTTTGTACCTCTGGACGCTGTTCAGCTCCTGTTAACTTCTGGCACATCCTCCACACAAATCACCAGAGCTGTCCTGATTTTAGGCACGAGGGCAAGGGAGGGCTTCCCTGTCCCTGCAGCACCCTGAGCACGTCGGGCACAGAGCCGGCTGCACACACTGCACCAAGGCTACAGGAGAGCTCCTCCAGAGCTCCAAACTTTGGGCTGCTCATCTTCACTGTAGTGGTGTTTCCCCCAGCAGCAGGCTGCCTCCCTACATCTAGAAGCCACCCGGCTTTCCCCATTCCCCTCGAACAGCAGCCCCCGCACCCAGCCGCTCCCCAGCCCCGCTGCACCGCCCGTGGGCACAGCGGGCAGAGCCGCTCGCCCCGTCGGGGCCACGCGGGTGCCCCGGCCCCTTCCAGCAGCACCCGGCAGAGGGGCGGCGGGGCAGCGGCCAGGCCCGGGGCTTTGCAAAGTGCGTCCAGGCCGGGCCAGGCCCCCCTCCTCAGCTCCCTTCGTTTTTTAGCTCCCCCCAACCCGAGGTGCCCTTCCAGGCTGTGAGCCGCAGAGCTTCATCGCTTATGGAGACTGCGTTTGCTGCCAGAGGGCCCAAAATGCCGCCAGGCGGAAGGGTTGCTCCCCCCTCCCAGCACCCACCAAATAAATACGTAAATAAAAAATAATAAAAAACAAAGTTGGCGAGGTTACTTCCCCCGCCCTCTCTGTGCGTGGGCTCCGCGCTCTGGGCCGTGCAGCGGCGCCGGAGCCCCGCGGGGCGCGGAGAGGGACGGAGGCGCCCACTCGCTCCGCACACGTCGGGGGGCCCTTCCCCAGCCCCCTCCCGGCCGTGCCGCGGCAGATGGCCTCCGGGCCGGGCGGGCCGGCGGCGCGCATGGCTGGAGCCGGGCCCCGGCGTCGCCGGGAGTCCCACGGAGGAGGGCCCGAGGGGCCCAGGGCCGGGACNGTTCCGCCGGGTGATTGTAAACGGGTTTGACTGCCGCTGATCCCGGGGTCAGGGCTCTCCTCGCTAATCCCCCGCTCTCCAAACAGCGGCCCTCCTCCTCCCTCCCCCCGCGCTCTCCTCTCTCCCTCTCACCCCTCCTGCCTTTCTCTCTCTCTCCTTTCCCCCTGTCTTCCCCTCGCAGCCCCTCCGACGGCACCCAAAGGGGACCTGGCTCCCTTCTTTACGAGGGAGCTGCAGAAACGCACGGAGATCCCCAGGCAGCACCCCCAGCCCCACTGCTTACACATACACACACACACGCACATACACAGACACACACACACTCTCGGACGCCGTCCACCCGCTCCCTCGGGGATCCCCCACGTGTTGCCGGGAGAGGGGGCAGAAAGAGCCCGAGGGGGTCGGGCGGCCTCCAGGAAAGAGTTCAGGGGAGGATGGGGCCCGGCCGGGAGCTCGTCCCCTCTCCGTGGGGGCGGCAGAGCCGCGGGCGGCCCCAGCGCGGCCGCGCGTTACTGAGCGGAGCTCAGCGGGGCGCTCCGGTTTTTGGCAATTTGTTTTTTTTCTTTTTTTCTTTTTTATCCTTTTTTTTTCCTATTTCCTTTTTTCCTTTTTTCTTTTTTTCTTTTTTTGTTTTTCCTTTTCGTTTTTCTTTTTTCTTTTTTTCTTTTTATTTTATTTTTTTTCCTTTTTTTTCTTTTTCTCCTTGCCTTTTTTCTTTTTCTTTCTTTCTTTCTCCCTTTCTTTTACTTTTTTCCTTCCTATTCTTTTCATTCTTTTTAAAATTTCTCTCCCTCTGGCACTTTTTTGCTCACGATGCTTAAAACCAGGAATGGAGGGGAGGGAGGGGCCGCTCCGGGGGCATCGGGGGGTTCCTGGGACTGCGGGACCCTGGGCAGAGCGGGGCCGACCCATGGAAAAAATAAATAAATAAAAAAGGAAAAAAAGAAAAAAAAAGAAAAAGAAAGAANCCCCGTCCCGGCGCTGAGGCCCCGCCGCCCTCAGACCTCAGAGCCCCATTTTCCTTCGTTGTACTGAAAAGGAGACGATATGTATTATTTTTTCTAAATTCTTCCGTATAGGTGATTTTAATAGCTCTGTCAATCATGTTATAGGGGGAACATTTCATACAATTTTAGACCTAAAGTACTCAAACCATAAATCGTTCACACCTATTCTTAGTTGCGCACATTCAATTATTCTCTCCTATACACTTGCAGAGTAAGAAAAAGCCCAAAGACGGAACTATTTCACCGCACCGAAGCCGACCCCTCCGCCCAGCCAAGTCGTCCCAACTTTGTTGGGTACCCAACGAGAAAGTTTCACCCCAATAAAACCAATAAACCACGGAGAGAAACAAATTGTCTGATCTGGGGAACGCGGTTCGGTTCTGACATCGGCAATGGCACGTCCCGAGTTTCTCCGAGTTCGGCCGAGGCCGGAGCAGCTCAGCGCCCCGCGGGGCATCGCCACGCTCCCACCCCCGACGGACGGGCGCGGAGCGGGGGCTGCGCGCACGCGGCCACGTGCGCAGGCGGCGCGGAGCTGTCCCGGGGCGCGCAGCCACGCGCGGGGATAGCGCGGCGCAGCGGAGGGCTCAACAGGTGGTGGGCGCGGAGCAGTGACGGGAGGACACGCGGGGGTGTGCGGGCTTTGAGCATCTCCCGCAGCGCTCCCCTCGCTGCGATAAAGGCTCATGGGACGATAGGAAAAATAAAACTAAAATAGAAAGAGAAATCAAAAAGAGGAGGGGGGTTATGACCTCAGTCGGCATCGGTGGGTGTCTATGGCAATGTAGCGTTCGCTCGGGGTGAATTTGGCACTCACGAAGGAGGGGCGCAAACCACATCACCGCGGTGACCCCCGCGCTCCCGTGGCCGCGTTGGCAGCGCCGTGGGGCAGCGCAGCGCAGAGGGCACTGCCCGGCAGCGAACCTTCCCGAGCCCTCACGGAGCGGCTGCAGCCCCAGGGCCCGGTGAGAGCGTTCTTTCCCCTTCCCTTGAAGCATCCCCAGAAAATTTATTTCCTACAGAGCGATACGAAACTCAGCGCTCGGTGCCAGCAGACGAAGTTTACAGCGAACTCAGAAGCGCGCAACGCTGACACGGACCGACTCGGGGAGGGAAGGAAGGAAGGAAATAAGGAAGGAAGGAAAGAAGGAAAGAAGGAGGGAGGGAGAGAGGGAGGGAGTGAGGGAGGACCACGCTCCGAGAAAAGGCCCCGAAGCACCGCGCTGTGCCCGGGCGGAGCCGCTCCGGGTGCGGAACCACCGCCACCGCCGCTCCGCTCCGCTCCGCGCGGGGAAGCCCCGACAGCCGCGCGTCCTCCGCGGAGTCCTCAGTGAGGTCATGTGGGAAACGTCGCCTTTCTTTTTTTTT
>WBMW01005472.1:52164-77030 GCA_013396635.1 Penelope pileata | reverse complement strand
GGTGGGCAGGGAGAGAAACGGCGGGGATGGGTTAATGAAGGGTGCACAGATCGATAGAGGGGCGAAAGGAATCAATAAAGGCTCTATAGACAGGTAAACGGATGGGATAAGTTGATATGTGAATATGCAGAGGGGTAAATGGGGAAAATAAATGAATGAATAGTATATAGAGACGGATAAACGGGGAAAATAAAGTAACAAATGACATGTAGATAGGTAAATAGGTAAATAAAGGAGCACACGGATCGATAAATGGAGAGAATAAATTAAGAAATGAATATAGAGATAGATCAGTTAAAAAAAAGAAACGAACAAACGGATGGAGAAACGGACGGAACAACAGAACAGGCAAACGCAGAAACGGATAAAATTAAGGAAGAAACGAGCGGCAGCGCTCGGGGCCCCGCTCCGCTCGGCAGCCGCAGCTCTCCGGGCAGCGCAGGGCTCCGGGGGGGCCCGCACGCGGCCCCCGGCGCCCCGGGGTGGGGAGGAGCGCTCCCCCCGCTCCGCGCTCACAGCGGCTCCGGGGGGTGCGGGGGACGGGGAGCGAACCGCCCCACCGCCGGAACGCGGGGAACCCCCCAGACCCCTTCGGCCGCCCCCAGGGGGCTCCCTGCCCTCCCCACTGCCCTGATGCCGTTTCGGCTCTCCTCTTCCTCTCTCTTTTATTTATTTATTTTTTTAAAAATTTATTTTTTCTCCCCTCTTTTAAGTGAGTTTTTCTCTCGCCTTCACGCCGCGGCTCTCTGAGCGGGGCCGCGCAGATGGGAGCGCATCCGCCGCGGGGGCTGATGCGCGGGGGCGGCCGCCTGCGCACCCCGCGCTGCCTCTGTGCGCGGCCGAACGGGAGAGCGGAGCGGAAAAAAAAAACAAAACCAACCAGACAACAAAACTCCTCCCGATATTTTCCATGCTAAATAACGGGGAGAATGGCGCTCGCGAAGAGCGTCAAAGCCTGCAAATATGTGAATGGGGCTCTCGAGCGCGGCGGAGCAGCTGTCAGTCAGGCGCCTTTGACAGCCTGCCACAATTTTGTCATTTAATAGTGGGTGTCAGGCGGAGTGCGAAACACTCTGGCAAACAGATGTCAAACCTACGGCTCGTCTGAGCGGGGGCTGGAAGGGAGCTGCAGCCTGCGGAGAGGGCTCCAAAAAGCGGCGCCGGTGCGCGGAGCGTGGACAGAGCGGAGAAGGCGGCGATCTCCCGTGTGGGGCCCTTAATTAAAGGAGTTTGGTCGGAAATCCGACCCCAAATGATGCGAAATGGTCCTTCGTTTGTAACGGCGGAACGGGAGAGCGCTGCCTGGGGAAGTCACGGTGAAGGGCTCCTCTGGGGCTCCCATAGGGCACACGCAGGGCTCCTATAGGGCTCCTACAGGGCTCCCGTAGGGCTCCCATAGGGCTGAATGAGAGGGGCTGCTGCGGTACCGAGAACACGGGCGCTCCATTTCCAAATATTCAGAGCTGGAAGGAAGGAAAGGAGGAGAGAAGGCAGAAGGTCCCGGCTCACAGGGACCCGCGGGGCTCAGCGCAGGGGAAGGCGCGGGGCAAAGCGCGGGGCCCGGGGGTGGCGAAGGGACATGGGGAGCGGCTGCGCAGGGAGGGAACATTCTCTGCCGGGGTTCGTTCCGTCCGGAGGTGCGGTTCGAAGCAGGAGCGGCCGTCCCGAGGAGCTGCCGGGCTCCGTCCCCTGGCCGCGGTTTTACCCCGCACTTGGAGGGGTGCCCCCCAAAAATGCTCTCTGGGCGTTTCAAAGTGTCGTAAATATTGATACCCCAAATTGTTCGTTGCCTCAGAGGGCAGGAACGGAGCAAGGAGGGAAAAGATGGGAATCCGTCACACGCACCGTGACAGGGATGGCACCAAATTGCCCAGGACGGGTCCGCACCCCCATCGCCGGTTTGGTGGCTGAATGTGCCGCTGCCAAACAGTTCGGCACGGGGAGATTCAGTGAAATAAACGTACGTAGAACCGTTCCTGTTCGGAAATCACCGCAGCTCCCACGCGGGCTGAGCCCATCTCCTCGCAGAGAACGCGGAGAGCTGCGCGCTCCTCTCCGCCCTTACCCGAGTGGAGGAATGCGCTTGGAGCGGCTGCTGAGCCCCTGCACTCAGTGCTATCTGTGAGCCCCATTGCATCCAAATTCCCCCACCCTCCAAATAATAACAAGAAGAACACGCAAACCCCAAAGCTCTGCTGTTCGATTATTGCGTCGCGCAGTGTCGGAAATCTCACTTCTGCGGACCCTCGGCGAACACCCGGGACGCGGCTGCAGGGAGCGCCGGGGCCGGGTCGGGGCCGTCCGGAGGCAGAGGGGAGCGGGCTGAGCCGCCCTCCGTCCCCCGCCCCATCGCCGCCGCGGCCGCGCCGGGAGAACGCGTAGCGGGGCGGTTCGGGCTCCGCTCCGGTGCCGCCGCCGCCGAGGTTTTGGGATCCGACTGCGCGCGGCCCGCCCGGTCTGCGGCTCTTCCCCGCGTCCGGAGCGGAGCCGTCTCGACTCAATTCCCTCACGCGGAAAAATGCCTGCGGCTGTGATCCAGCCCGTCTGCATGACAAGGAAGGCTGTGGCAGAGCCGTGACCCTTATTTTCAGACAACCAACCGGCCAACAAATCTTGACAAAATATTTATTGAAGCTGCTCCTCGATAGATAATAAAACCCTCCTGATGCCACTTAAAAACGGGCATCCCATTACCTTTAGTTGCTGCTTTTTTCACCAGCACAGTTGTACGAGTGCTAAGCTGCTTTCCAGCACAGGCACAGGTGCCACAACGCAGTCCCGAAACTCAGAAGTCAAACTAGAATAGACCTCGGGTAACTAGTTTTTCTCGATTGTAGCAGTTTTATTAGGTCCTGAAACGAAGCCTGGGCACTGCCTGGCTGTCCTAACATTGCTCCTCAGGGCAGACGCGCGTCCTCTCACCGCGGCATCAGCAGAAACCTGGGCGCTCCGTTTGCATCGGTGCCTGTGCTTCAAACCCCAATATCAGTATGTTTTTTAGGGGGAAACATCATGGCACAAATTAAAATGACAGATCTGGAAAGCAACTCTGAAATTATACGGGCAATGGAAATAAAGATCAGCATGATTTCACTGTTTAAAAATTAAGTGAGGCTTCTGCTGGAGAATGGAAATACAGAGATGCTTAAAATTGTGTCTTCCATAGCTCAGTTCCTGTGACTTCAGCGGGATTGTGCCTGATCTACGCTGCAGAGTGAAGGCACAGGATCTGCAGCGTGTAGGCCACGGACTATAGAAATCAACAGGTGAAATCTAATTGTATCGCTTTACAGAACTCAGTACTCAGAGTTTGTACTGATTCTCTCATCTGATTTCATCTCAGAGCAGCAGAGAGTCATTGAACTGTTTTTTTTTTTTCTTGCATCATAGATTCGTTCCCCGTATTTGAATACGTTCTCACGTCTGACCCACACTGCTTGGGCGCACGATGCACCCTTTGCATCACCAAGGTGCAGATCAACATTTTAAGTGGCTTTTGAGTAGAGAGAGGCCGTTCCACTGCAATGTGACCCAGACCTTTGAGGAAGTCACTAAATCTGAGGCTGGTGCTGTGCAATGGAGCTTTGCCCAGCATCAGGCTTTGGGGCTTATCAGAGAGGCTGGGGAAAGCCAGCACTCCCTATTGGCAAATGGAGCATTTGGACTCTCAGTTGTTGCTGTCACCTATGAGCCCACTAGAACAGGCGATGGCTTTAAGGAGTCAGTTTTTTTTCTGGGCATCCAAGCGCAAGCAGCAGGTTTAATTTTTACTGTGACGGCAAAAATCTTTGCCCAATATTTCACACGCATTTAACTTTATTTATTTGTATTTCCTGGGGGAGGTAGTGGCATATTGTCTATTTGATGCCCTAGCTGTATATATAAATATACATATTGGCAAAAACATGTGTGTCTAGTTGTATTAACTCTATGGATGTTGCAGTGCTGGAGAAGTGCTTTCTCGAGTCATCAGGGTGAGATGACTGCATGAGATCTCTCTGAGACAGTGACTGCTGCAGAGCCTTCCAGCCCCTCTTCCCCTGAGGGTGATTAACTTTTGCTGGTCACCCCGCTGTATTGCCAGAACGGCCACCGACTCATCCAGTGGGTGGAATTGCCTTTCTGTTCCATCAGGTCCAGCTGTGCTGTCAACTGATTGCCTCAAGCTTCACCCAAGCGCCCCGACGCCCTGATGGCTCCTGCTGCAGAAATCCTGTTCCTTTCACTGAGATGGAGGTTCCATGTCCTTTGTGAGGAAACCTGGAGGAAGGACAGAGGACGGATTGCTCCTGAGCCCTCTCCTTGCAGGCAGCATGGGCATGTGACAACCTGAACCGGGAGCTGGGGACTCGTTGCCTGCTGCCAACCACCAAAGCAGCACTTGTGCACTGAAGCAGCAGAACCAACTGAATGCTGCCAACGACTACAAAACAGCCTGAGGTTCTGGGGTAAGTCCTTTAGGCTTCAGTATTTGCAAGGATCCAGGATATTTAGAGAGAAAATTCTCACTGAAAATAATGGAAGCTGTGCATCTGAATCCTTGGATTTCAGTCTTCTCCAGCTGAAGATTTGAGACATTTGATTTAAACTCCTTGCGTCTCCGCTGAACCACAGATACTCTGTGTATCGCTGTACCCAGGAATGTCACAGAGTAAATACGAATATAAACTTGCCAAGACATTTAGGGAGAGATGGAGAGGTAACAAATACGCTAAAGTTTTTTATTGCTATTTACCACCATTGCACTGACTGAGATGGGAAAGTGGGAAATAATGTTCAGAATATCTGAGAAATGTTGCCTGGCCTGAAAATATCTCTGCTCCCGATGTGACGACTGTCGAGTGGAGCTGTGGTTGCCGGGAATCCACACGCTGATTTTTTGGAGAGATAAAAGAGTGGAGTTTATATGGAATAAAACCCTTTTGAATAAAACAATCTGCATAAATGCTTTAAGAAAGCCTATAATTATGATAAAAATGTTGCTCAGAGTTAAAATTATGAAGCAATCAAAATTTATAAACAGTCTCTCATCGACTTTTAATCACACTTTCCCATATACAAACTGTAGAAAACATATAGCAGCAATATATAACAATACACATTTTATTTTCAGTAATTTAGGATCCTATCCCATATTCTTCAGCCAGACTAAGCTCAGCTTGTCAAGATCTGTAGGACTGCTCTTAAATGTCAAAAGCCACATACGGGCTGCTAGTTTTATATATGTACACTCAGCCGAGCTTTATCCTGCTGAGCACCCCCGGACAAGTGCTGTGCACCCCTTGGGCTAGATCCAAAGCTTTCTGTGGTCGTATTCCCACCAACAGCCTCTGGATCAGGACCTCTTATCCCACTGCTTTCTCTGGAGATATTTGCTCAGTGTAACATGGAATGTGACTCACATCTCCCTTTAAATTCCCTTGTAGACGTTGCTCTTCATTTGTAATTCATTAATGAGAATGGTTAAATTATATGCATGATGTAGGACTTGGATAGCAAGAGATATTCAAACGAAGGAATATTTGTAATGGGAACCTTGCCAGCTCGAATGGTAGCCTACCATGTCTATAAGCTCCATTGTTTCCTTTGAGCAGAACTAGCTGAACACACTCAGGATGCATTCTGATATGCACTCTGCGTCTCTCTCCCTCTCTGTGTCACGAGAAATGTCATCACTGATAGGTCAAATCAATGAAATATTTTCTCCACACAGATATATATATGTACATATTTAAATCACTGCATTGCTAGATTCATTCCTGAAACAATGTAGCATGCAAAATCTTGCACCTGAGTTCTTTACAAAACTGAATTCAATAGCATAGCCCTTATAGGTAGGCTAACTGCCCAACTCTCCTTAATTTTCAGAATAACCTTTTCTGTTCAAACATCAATTCAAATACCGCTTTCAAGTGGACATATTAATAAGGAATAACTGCACTGATTTTCACAGGCTTTACATCTTTCTCATGGAGGGCCAAATAACATCCATAAATACATTATCTCAGTGATTTCAAGAGGGGAGACCCTTGAGCAACTTTGCATTGCTTCCAGTTATTTTCAGGTCCTTGGGATCTTGTCCACATTTCCCTGACCAAAGGTCTGAACCAGGAGTCCTCAGGGAGGCTGGGTGGCAAGGAGGACTGGAGAAGTTTCTTTCTGCAGTCTGTGGGGTAGGATCTAGGGGTAGGATCTAGGAGATCCTCATTTTAGTTTGAGGAGCAAAATTGCTATTTCGTGGCTCTTACAAAGAAGTGGTGCTGTATTTTGTATCTGTTTTACATGCTTGAAGGGTAAGCACGTTTCGGGCTTGAGAAAGTGAAACCTTCAGAGAGTTATTCTTTTCACAGCCCAGTTTTCTCGCTTTGGAGGTATGCCTACAGAAGAACCGGGAGGAAATTATCTTCTGCGATTAACACGACGCTCCATTTAATAGACTTCTTTGCTATGAACCCTCAATATTTAAGTCTATAATCAGTGAATATAAATATAAAACCTCGCTTTGTATCTGCATGAGCCTAAAAATGTAGTTATGTTTCCCACAACAGCTGAGATAGATGAGTGTGTAGTCTGCGCAGGATGGAGGGCAAAAACACTCCAACAAACCTAAACAAACCTAAAGCACGAAACCAAACATTCCATACACTTATATTAAAATTACATTGAAAATTGGGAGCACGAACTACCAAACTAGGCCTCTTTCTGGTTTACAAACTGCAACATTTGTTAAAAAAAAATCTAAAGCATAATTGTAAATTCAAATTTCTTCCCCATTCTCACATTGACATTTGTGTTTTTCTCTTCACATCTCCCACATGTTAATGCAGCAGCTTCCTAGCCCTCTTGTTGCATATCGCATTCAATGTAACAGTTTAGCAAATTCTCCAATTGTGTTGGTGTTCGCTTTCACAGGCTTGGAGAGCAATTTGATGTGTCCTTTTAATGAGTCATTTTCATGCAAGGAGGAAAACAGTGGTTGGGGAAGTTATTAAAGCCTTCTACTCATTGATTTTAAGACTCTCTACTGAATCTACGTTGCTTAAAACCCAGCTTGTTTTGTTTTCTTCAAAATCCAAAGTTTGAAGAACTCCAGCTTCCTTTTACTCCTTTGCAGAGGCTGCAGTTCTGTCACTAATTGACTGCCACAGAACTGTGACAGCGAAATTTGAGATTTCCTTTTCAAGTTTTTAATACTTGCATTCCTAGCGATAACTGCTCCAACAGGACGGGAATGCAAAGCCGCCTGTGGATGGCAGGGCAGATACCAGTCCAGAGGGAGCGGGCGTTGTTCTCCTCATTTGTAGGAGACATTGACTCTAAACCACAACGGTGCCAATAAATGTCACTTTTTTTTTTTTATTTTTTATTTTTTATTTAAAGCTGCACTTCCGCTGATCGTTTTGGAGACGTGTGTAATGAATTTGTCTTGGCTGAATGCTGAGGTGGACCCAGGTGTTAGTGTGCCTGAGAAAACTAATTGCAATGTATGGTTTCTTATGAGGAAGAAGGAACTTGAGGCCCAACAAAACAACCGTTAGAAGAACAGATCTGCAAGGTCCCTTACACTGATCTCTGAAGTTCCTCCAGTAGTCCTGCCAAAGAGTCTGTCCTCTTCTTTCCTGTAGCTCCCCTTTAGATACTGAAAGGACGCTCAAACACTCTTTTTTTTTTAAACTAAAGAAAAGTTTTCTAAAAACAGCAATGTCCCATAATTTAGTCAAAATATGGACGAAATTGGTAGCTGACAATACAGGTAAATATCATTTATAGAATGCAGGCCTAAGAATATATTTTCTAGAATACATAACTAAAATGTCAGTTACCTATAAAAAATACTAATTCAATTAGAAAGTTTAATTTGGTTTTATTTTTTTGTGCACTAGCAAAATGACATTGCCTCTACTTAGAGTCTGCATAGTAGAATGACACAGGTCATTATGAAATCTTAAGTCTTAACAAGTAGTGAACCCGCTGCAGTACATGCTGAACTACTTAAAACAGCCCTGAATTGTCCAAGCAAAATAATTTGATACTGGCTGTTTTCCACGTTTTAATTAGCTAGAACAGGCGGCTGTTGCATAATCCCATTTAATGTCTGTGCTTGGTGCCTCCCAAATAGCTCAGTGATTAAGTTCATACCTTAGTGTGGCTGTGGCTAAATGCATCAGCTGAAAGCAAATCGCTAAGACTCACTTTCTGACATGGGCGTAATGCAAGCACATTTCCTTCCATTTACTTAAGAGAGAAAATGCTCTGTTAACTTATAGTCTGTTGCTTGCAAAGATGCCCGGAGCTATTTTGTGTAAATGTATATTTATGTCTCGTGTGAGCTTTTCCTCCCCAGCAGAGTTTATTTTGTAACAGAGATCAGAGTGCCCCCGTTACATAATGACCACTCTCCACACATCCAGCCTAATCACGCAATCGATCACACTAAGCCACTGATTTGGGAACTCTGCGAACAGCATGTTGCATCTCACCCTTCCTGTGCAATGGGCCGTGTGGCTCTCTAAAGGGGGAAGGTGGGGAGGGACATGCTGAGGCTGCAGCCCACCCAGCCATCGCTTAGGGCTGTCGGCATCACTTCTCCTCCCTGACACCGCTGCTGCACTTGACTCTTACTTGCCATAAAGCTCTACTAATTATGGTGGATAACAAGCTACTCTCATACATGTAGCATGAAAAACACAAATTAAACTCTCATCATTTAATATTTCTACAGTAATGGACAGCCAAGTTCCACCCTTCATACTATACTGGCGGTATCCCTTTCTTTATATCTGTCTTTCTTTCTTCTGCACACAGCCCTGCTGATTCTCTTGAGGTTATAAAATACAAATCACATAGTTTGCAACCCACTCCTGATTCCTTATTTGAATCTTAGTGTTCAAGGACTTTTTTGTCCAGCGATAATGCAAAAGAGCAGAGCTTTGAGTGAGTGCTTTACCTGCTTAGGATGTATGTTTTAAGATCCTTAACGATTTCTTCATATGAGAAAAGCACCTTGCTAGTTGCACAGCAGAGGAACATGCAGTCAGTGGCAGAGAACTTCTGTACATTTACTTGGACAAGTTAACAGTTTACCATCAATATATTTTTTATATGTTTTGAAAATGGCAGTGGACAGCTGGTGTGAAATGCCAGGCTTGCCTGAAAGTCAAAGGGATTACTTCTGTGACTAGCAAAGTTACAAGGAGCTTGATTAACATATTTCCCCGTTGGGACCTGCAAGTCCTGATTTCCCAGTGATAAATACCAATTCATTTTCGCATGGATGTTTTTGTGGAATGTGAAGGTTTCTGACATCATCTCTCCAACCGGGCTTCACGGTATGAACACTCCACATACTGACACTGGGATTTGTCCTTGTTATTTGTGTGATTCTATATTCTTTTCAAATGAAATAATAGTCTCATATGTGAGGCCTACGTGGAAGCACATTGTGAAGAACAGATACACAATCTTTTTCTGTGCAGAAGTCCGTTTCACAATTGTAACCACTACAATTTTTAAAAAGGGGAAACATCATCATGGTTTTGTATCAGCACTGGCATTGTTTGCTGAGCCAAGTTTTATTGCCACTGCATTGTAAATTAAGGAGAGCCCTTTTTTTCCTGAAGGCCAGCAATGGCAACTGTTGCGTAGATAATCAGAACCACCGAACTTTTATCAAGTCCAGAAGGCCTTCTTCACATCCTCAAGGCTTTGCCTCCACAATAGTTATCGTATTTGTTCGTGCCTCTAAAACGTTCTGCTGCTAGTTTCACTAAGTCTGGCTTTTGCTCAGGATGCAGGGAGAAACACAACTTGAGCTGAAGAAAATGTTTGTGGATAGGACCTGAGATAGATGTGTCAGAAAAAAAGATTTATCTCAAATCCTTGAACAAATGTCATGGTCCTGATTCAGCAATCCTTTTTCCTAGTGAATACTGAAGAGACTTCAAAGACAGAAAACTGTATGAGTTCGTGATATGGAGTCTATTAGAATACACCTAGAACTAAGCTAATGCTCCCTTGAGGAGAAGGTCAAAAAGCAGTACCAGACATAGCCTAATGTATGTCCCTAGTGAAAGGTTTTAACTTCTTTTCTTGTCTTTATGCACATGTGTTTGTGTGCTTTATTTCAGGCAAATTCAATGCAGAAATGTACAAAGATCTCCCTTATTCCATCCATGTCTGACAATTACAAGAAGAAAAATGCACACAAGGAAGTTAGATTCCTTATGAGGTATGCTGTGTTTGCTAATGATTTATTTTTTAATGTTTTTTTTTTTTTTTTGAAGTAAAGATATGGAAATAAATGATAAGTCTCTTTTCATTGCACTTTTATGAAAAGTGAAAGTAAAATATTTCTGACTCCTCCAAGTAGCCATAAGTGGCTAATCTGGGATATCTGGTATCCAGCACGGAGAAAGAAATCTTATTTGAAATCAGGCCACTCTTAACCTCCATTTCCACTTCCTCCATTACTCTACTCCCAAAGATGGCTTACGTGTTAAGCTCTGCATCACAAAGTGAGGCAAAGTGCTTCCTACAGACATGGGTGTATGTGGAGAGTCCTTAGGAATCCCTCACACTGAACGCCTATTTCCTGTCAGCATGGCGTGGAAAGAAATCAAAATGTTCTCTCATGAGAATCAAGGGCACACTCCAGAGAACACAAGAAATAGAGACGTAACCCAAGTAATGAATGGAATAACTTTAATTGTGTTTGGTTTGGTAAAATATAGGAATTAGCTTGCATAAGGGAAAATGTAAAAGGCTCAGTAGTGCTGGGGACTTAGATAATCATAATCACAGGAATTTAGGGGAATTTTATACGAGATCAGTCAAGGTTCCAAAAAGAGAAGGGAAACAGGGTTGGGGAAAACCCACCTGTGTTCCAGTACAGAAGTTGCTGCTCATGAGACTGTGTAGTCAGGAGACTATGGGCCTCCTACCCTGTATAGCCCTGGGCCAAGGCTGGGCAAAAGTCCAACCATCAGCCAGATTAGAAGAAAAGGTAGTAACCAGGTAACTTTTGAAGAATCTTATGACAACAAAGAATGAACAGGACATTGAGAAGACAGACTACCACAAAACAAAGCAAGGAAGATGATGGTCCCTGGGAGAGAACGAGGGAAACAGAGGAGTATGAGAGACTGTGGTCACCTGTTATGAGATAGTGATGAGATAATGGTTGAAATGGTATATATATCCATGTGGAAAATCTGAGTTCCGGGCTCTACCTGTGTGGTAGTAGCCTGGCATATACACTGGTAATTACTTGAATAAAGCAAGAACCTGAGGCACCCTTCTGACTCTCCGACAGTCTTTAACAGCATGGACTCAGTAAATCTCACTTACATAAATGTGTTTTACAGTTAACTATACCTAAACATATTAAAGGGATGTTTTGCTCTTAGAGTTCCGCAAAGTTATTCTAGCATCTAAATGATATAGTGCTGGCATAAAACTGTTGACAACAAAGAGAGGCATAATAAAAAGAAAAGGATAATTGCCAGAAAGTCAATGAAGAAAAAGGAAGCAGCTGACCTTAATTTAACAGTAGCACTATAGGCAGTGCTGGGGAGTGAAACAGCTGACGAACAATGGCCATTTGGCTGACTTGCATTGAAGGAACTGCAAACTGATATGCCATTTTCTGATTTTCAAATAATCAATAGCAAATTGCAGGTAGCTCAGTGATTGAAAATACATACAGACAAACTGAATGACATTAATCTTGTCAAAAGTCCACATTAAAGTGAGGGGAAAGAGGTTTTTTTATTTTTCTTCAAGGGCACAACAGGTTTTCTTCCTACAAACGTGTAAAATGTAGTTCTCTAGAACACATGTTTTTCTTCACAGGATATGATGAGTCCTGGAGGTAACAAGCTTATATATGGATACCTAAATCCAGATATACCACCAAAGGTGTCTCTGATGCTGGAAAACCAGAGACCAGGGAATAACACCCTTCAACACCTGCCAGCTGCTGCCACATCCGGTCTTTAGCAGGGAAATTCAAGAGCACCCAGTTACGCTACATAAACTTAGCAACTGTGCCAGTCCTTGGTTGCGTGGTTTATATACAGGGTATGCACCGTGGCCCAGCCTTTGAAAGCTTTGACTCTTGTCTCATGATCCAGATCTTTCTTATTCTCAGTTTGCTCTTGTCAAGGGTATTGAAGGATAACTAATTTCTTGATGTTTACTTAAAAATTAATTCATCTGGCAGCTGACTTTTTCTCCAAATTGAGTGCAATGTCCCCTCTCATTGTGGAGGAGACTTACAAAGTATTTTGAAGAGTGTAAGGGATGTCTTAGGCCAGACAGGAAAGGCTATTGGTGTCCAAGCAGGGATGGTGATTTTGTTTTGTAAATATAATTAAAAATAAGGTTTTTTTCCCCTAGGTTTTTTATTTTTTAATGCTTTAATTCAGTTATCAATTGTGATTACAAACTAAAACTATCAACTCTCTGTATGCTGGAATAATATTCAATTTTTCAAGTCAGCTTTCTCTGGTGGCTAATGCCAAAACTTCAAGCACACTGTTAGAATACACTTTCTCTTTCCCTGCAGCACTTTGATTAATTAAATTTCTAAATGCAAATTGTTCAAGTTCCCCTGTCCATTTTAAATTGCAGGAATACTTGCTGCTGCCATTAGTGTATTGAATAAGTGGAAAATTTATTCCATCTCTTGACTTGATTCAGAGGAGAAACAGAAATCAGAGCCCCAATACAGTATGCAAGAAGACTAAGTCCCTTTCCTTCTTTGGGCCCATCTTTTCTGTCAAAGTCAATGCAGTTCAGGAGCAGCCTAGTTACCTGTAGAGGTGAAGGTATACTGCATCTCAACATTTCTTTGTCTTAAGAGATTGCTCTGAATCACTTGCAGGGAATGGCTGGTCCTCAGAAACACCTCACTCACGTCTTGCACCATGGGCAGCACTCACACACAGACAACTATTAATGCATTCTCTAATCCATACCTGTCATCCAGAGAGTTTCTCTAGCTAGTAGTATGAGATGATAGTCTTCTCCAAACAGGGAGACATAAGTTGCTTATCAGGTGGTTGTAGATGAAACACCATTTATAAGTCTCTAAAGCTCATGCCACGTGTAAAATGCAGGATATAGGGATAAGATCACAGGAGAAAGGCTATTTACAAAAATATTGTCAAATAAAGGAGTTAAATGAATATTGTTACATAGAGAAATATGATATTCTTGTAAGTGTTTATTCCTGTAAATGTCTCCACCATAACAGGAGGCCTAAAAACAAAAACCAGGTTGCCAGGCTTCAGAGGAGAATCTGTAATCTTCATTATTGAAGCATGGCACAGTCACAAAACAATGGGACATGCTTTGCCATGAGTATAATCATATAGAGAGTGGTGAAGTAAGAGCTGTGGGAGTGACCTTGTACCAGAAAATAAATCCACAGACTCCAATAAGGTAGAATTTCTGAACAGAATGGGTCACATGATGGAACTTGTCTGGCACAGACCTCTGCACAGAAGCCTTTAGAACCTGTGTGTGAGAGCTACCCTAATTTTTACACTAGGAGAAAAACTTTGCGTTAAATCCTGCCACCAATGAGTATAGCAGGTATTTTGCTATTGACATCAGTGGGTTTAAGATTTTGCTGACTTTTTGGAGATCCTGAGGCTGCCAGCACAACCCTGCTACATGCAGAGCTGTTTTGTGGGTGGGAAGCTGGCAGGAGGTTGAGCACCATGTGCTTACAGCATCCTAGGACAGCTCAGAGCAGTGCAGCTTTATGGGATGGGGAGAGCAAATATTATTCATGGCGATGTACCTAAGCGCAGTAAAGAAAGAAGTAGAAAGCAGCTGTAGTGACTAACGGTAACATCAATTAACAATGGTAACACCATCAATAATACCAAAGATGAAACCACAGACTGAATAAGTAGATCAGTAAATTATTGATAAACTCAGTTCACTTTTTTGCTTCAAATAGTTAACTTCAGAGAGAAAAATAAAGGAGTCTATTCTTGAAATGATCTTATCAGTTCAAATGTAATCTTTTCAGCTCTCCACACAGAAGATGATGCTTTAATTACTACACAATGCTGGTCAAATAATCTGAAAATTTGTTACAGGAAACAAGCACTGCTAAAAGAAATTAAACATATCCATAACACACTGTCACATCACCACCATAAGGATAAGTAACAGCCTAGCCAGCAGGTCCAAGTGACTTAAGAAAGCTGCATGGAGGGAGTTCCCTAGGGCAGAGGCATTTGTCTCCCTCCCCTCCTTTGAGCCTGCCCCATGGGATGGGGTGCAGACCTTACCCTGTGCCCCTTCCAGGGGCTTTCCAGGAAATCAGTTGCAGGCTGTCCATCACAGATGGCATAACTTAAACCATCTGATTTTGAAAGTACAATTTAAAAAAAAAAAAATCTTAAAAATCACACAAAGAATTATGGTTAGTTCTAAGCGGCTACTGACACCAATTCCTATGAGGAAAAAGTGATGGGAAGGGAAGCTGCCAGAAGTCAAAAGTGAAACCACCTTTGCCAGTATGGAAGTGATCTCAAATGAGGAGAAAGTTGTGCCTTGTGGGGCACCTCTGGGGAATGTTGTCCTTTCTGTCAATGACCATCTGGAGCACATGGAGCTCTTCCTGGGGATGGTTGGAGAGCTGATTGAGAGTTAACAGGTTACAATTAAAGGGAGAACGGGGTTAGATGACATCATAGTGGGGGTCTGCTGCAGGCAATCTGTGTGAGAAGACCAAGCAGATGAGGCCTTCTACAATCATCACATCTGAATATTACCAATGTACATAACACCCTGAGAAAACCTGCCAAAAGCACAACTCATAAGTTCTGATGGTTCTAGAGTCTAAAGAAAAAGCTTCCAATTTTGTGTTCAGACTGCAGCTTGCTGTGGGGAACCTGCTTTGGCAGGGAGATTGGACTCGATCTCTAGAGGTCCCTTCCAATCCCCGCAGTTCTGTGATTCTCTGATGTAGTATTTGCCACAAAAAGACCTTATGACCCCAGAATTATTCATAGGATCCAGTCTGCAATACAGGTACTCAAATACAGATACCTCTCTACTATATGCCACTTCCCAAGTTTCACAGGCAGTCCAACAGCATTGCATACCTTGTTGCTTACCTCCTACAACTTCTCACTTATAAGAGAGCCACTGTTTCAAGTAGTGAAAACGTTCTCGGGTGAAAAAAATAAGAGCATGATGAATGCACTTTACATTTTGAAATTGCACAATTGTTTTACTGAGCAGATGCATTTAGCAATATAAAAAGCAGGTACACAAGCTGACTGACATTGCATTTCAGGTCTGCCTGTGCAGTGTTATCTTTCTGATGGGATCCTGTCTTGGCGTGCTGGCTTCATGAGAGAGCGTGAGTTTTGCTGTGTATGAGTTCCATGGGGCAAAGACAAGGTTAAAAACCTCTCATGCTTCACCCTGAAAAGTTGGTGCTCAGTTGCATTCTTTGCAGTTAGGTGGTGTCTAGACAATTCCACTGTATTCTTCTCCATCATTCTGAGGTGGACACACAGGGAAATGACAGCAATAAACTGCAAAAGGGCTGGAGAAAGAAATTATATTCCAAAATGTGTTTGGGCACGTTAAATTTAACTGAGAGGCTTATTTGAGGAAAACTGCCACCCTAGGCTCCATTTGCAATCAACAGAGAAGAAAAGGCGTTTCCAGCATATGATTCAGATGAGACATACACTCACTTTTCCTCTGGGGTTTCCTTTCTTTTTCAACTACCTTTGCAGAATGCCTTGAACAACTCTGTTCCTAATTAGGCAACTCTGCTGCTACAGTCTCTGTGAGACTCTTCTCATTGCGTGTGATAAGTTCAGGGCTTAGGGCAGTATCTGGCTCACATGTTTTTGGTGCTTAATATAAATTCAGGCAGAATTTAAACACTACAGCCTATACAGTCTGTCAACGATGGCTGCTTGAGTGCCTATATCAAAAATTAACAGTAAAGAATACTTAAATAGCAGTGACAGCTGGGACCGAGCCTCAGGACTCTCTCATGTCTGCCCTCAACAATGGGCTGCAAAATCAAGCTCCCTCTTACCTATTCTCTCTTTGCTCTGTGGCCTCACATAGTGAGCAGAATGAAGAACTTCTCTAGCTTGATGGGTAGGATAAGCTCTGAGGAAAAGGGAACTGCGGTTCAAACCCCTTCAGTCTGAGAAAGGCTTAAAATCCATGTTTCCCACTTCTTGTAAGAGTGTTCAAACAATGAAGTTATTCTGAAGTGGCTGCTGCCTCTTCCTCCTCCATCATTAGCTGCTTGCTCTCAAGAGAGGACTCAGTGCTCTGGATTTCAAGTGGATGAAGGTGACTGAGGTTCAACACTTGTTCAGATCTAAACTGAGAGGTTTCCCAGGTGATTGGTAGGTGGGAGTTTCAGTGACCTGCTCAGGCAGTGGAGAGAGATAGGGTCTCAGCTACTTTGAATGACTTCAGAGGTCATCACCTTTCTCCACCAACTGTATTTGGAACTGAGATATCTATCTCAGGTGCACTGAATCATCTTGCTGGGCCACGGGCTGCCTGGAAACATGGTGGCACCCAAGCTGAGCAGTTCTCGTTGACAGTCTGAATACCGCCTTTACTTCATTACACAGTCCTTAGACATTTTCTTTTGGCAAGAAATAACATTTCTGTGACAAATATCCCCCACTTGCCATCATCTGTTGATTACAGCAGGAATATAGGAAAGGATGTTTTCAGCAACAGACACCCAAAACACACTCAAAGTGATCAAGATAATTTTTTTTTTATCTCTCAAGATTTCCCTTCAATAAAGAAGAGATTCATTTTTGGTCATACTATAGAGCCCACTGGGGGACTGGGAAACATATTCAGCACATATGTACAGATATTTGCCAGCCTAGGCGTGACATGCTCTAGTCCATCCTTTAGCATAGCAATGAGCTTAACAGGTGGAGAAAGTGTATTCACTCTGCTATAAATAGCTAGTTGCATTAAGTATAACATTTACATTTGCTTGTAGTTGTCTGAATTCAGAACCAAATTCGATGCACTACACTCGTGCCAGTAGATACTCTATTCCCCCCCCCACTTAATTGCACTCTTTTTTGCTAGCTGCTTTTCCTCTTCCAGTCCTCAGCATGCAAATTATGCTCACTTTCACATATTTTCTGACCAATTTAGACCTAAAATTTATGCTGCCGTTCACATCACTGCTGAAATTGGCTTGGAGCTTTCCAAGGGAGTTGCACTTGTTGACAGCAGGTATGAATATATTTCTTGGATTTGAATGCCTTAGTATGAAAAAAAAATTGCAGAGCACTGTCAAAGCTGTGGCTGATATACTGCATAAATGTATAAAATAAATAACCATACTTACTATGATGAATTCCAGTCTTAAACCCTAATAACCACCTTTTGCAGGTAATGAAGTTGCTGATCTTTTATGTGAAAAATATAAGCCTGGCACCCTAACATTTACACACAAAAAAAGTAAAGGCTGCTTATCAATATGTTCACTTAAATCAAAAAATTCTGTTTATGGATATGTGGTTAAAAAATTACCAATGACTGCAATATCACGATGGGTTCCTCCAGCGGGAACATGGAGAAGGAAATCAAGCAAGGCAGCCAGAGTCTGAGCACTAAGTTCTAGTTTAGACACTTTTTTAGGCAGAAGATGCTGAGCCTCCTTTCAGAGGATATTGATGTTGAGTTCTGTGTGATATACGGACTGGCCTAATATTGACTTTTGTCTGAACTGCAGCTGAACAGCTTTCAAAGCCTCTGCTTACCAAAACAAAAGTAAACAACAGAAGCATATTAGATACAAAGCACTGACCACTCTAAACAATTTTTTTCCTTTGTTTGCTATTTAAACACTAATTTAAAGTCTGAAAGGCATCTTACTGAGGCTAACAAATTCTCTGAGTGAAACATTAATATTTTGGTCATAATTTTTTAAAGAAATTCCGTTCTTCAAAAATTGTGGAGACTTTCTCCTTTGGTATTAAATTACATAAGAAATGGTATCTGTTACACAAAGACCAAAATTGTTTACCAATGTTAATTTTTTTCTTGGAATGAAATGTTCAGTACTTTGAGATGTAAATACTGGAGGTGAGAAATCAACACAAACACCAGCAACGCAGGTGGCACTTATGCATCTTGATGGAACACTGAGAGAAATAAGAAGATGTAGGTACTACCATTCGTCTTTAAAGCATGTGACTTTCCGTGTTACCTCATGTTCGCTTCTATTAAATCAGCATAGCACTTCATAATAGGCATTGCTTAAAAAAACTGGATGAATTGGCATGACTGTGGCCACACTGCCGAGGACAATCACTGCGCTGTGTCGGTACTACTGCGCAGGGTGCCTTGAAGTGGGGATGGCCCCACTTGAGCTCAGCTGCTGATGCAGGACAGTTGGGTGCTGAGAGGATCGTTACAAGAAGGCAGAAGTGAGGCTGCAGCACATGGAAGCTCAGGAAACTGGTCCTGAGAGAAATAAAAATCTAATGACAGGGTTTTCAATGCAGTGAAGTTGTATTTGGTGTAGTTGTGTCTTTGCTGCTGTTAGCACATAAGCTAAGCAGCTCAAAGCCCCCATTATAATTGAGAGACCCAACTTTAAAATTAAGCTATGGCTCTGCACTGTTCTGAACTAGAGCCTTACATCTTCAGCAAGGCGTGGATGATGGCTCTGCATGGAGGGCTGTGCCGTAGGCCTCATTCAAGGCCTGCTCTGAGAGGAAGTTGTGTGCTTTGGAGAAGTTGGCATGACTCCTCTTAGAGCTTCTCTGAAACATAACTATTATTTAAAGGGCTGGTTCTTCCCGCTAAAGCTGATCATGTGGAAGCCTGATACTACTTGCTGTCATTTTGAAGAGATATCTAAAAAGGAGCACAGATATTTTTGAAGTCAAAAAGTGATTCCCTTAAGCATTTTTCTTAGACTAACATCTTTCATAGAAAAAAAAATAGCATTTGAGTTTAGAGAATGAAAATAAAAAGGGAATTTCAAAATAGGAAAATACCCACTGGAAATAGGAAAATGGAAACTTTCAAAGAAAATCTAAATTTCCCAT
This sequence comes from Penelope pileata, assembly GCA_013396635.1. Classification (NCBI taxonomy): domain Eukaryota; kingdom Metazoa; phylum Chordata; class Aves; order Galliformes; family Cracidae; genus Penelope; species Penelope pileata. Next base: position 57,936 of record WBMW01005472.1, on the reverse strand, counting down.
CAAAACTCTACTCGAAAAGAGAGATTTTCAGTGAAATTCCAAACACAAATCCTTACAAAAACATAATTAACAAACAAACAAAACCAGAAACCCAGCAATGAACAGATCTCACCCAGACATGGTTTTTCAACAAGTTTTGACAGCCTGCCTAACTGCATGAGCATCAGGAAGGCCCTAGACTCACTCCAGCAGACAGCCATAAACATAGTGCTGATAAATGGGTAGGAGTAAGAATATACACATGGGCTAATGACAAAATCCTATTTATTACTCTGTGATAGGTAGGGAAAAAAAGCAAAAAAAAAAAAAACAACCAAAAAACAAAAAGAAAATGTCAAGTGAAGTGGCTGAAGGTGTGGGGCTGGTGTCAGGGCTGGTGTTTGAGTGCTAGCAGCACGTTCTCTCCCTATGCCTTGTGCCGAGCTTATTTGATTCCTGATTGTTCTTTTCATATTTAGTTTTATCACAGAGGAGTAAGAGAACACAATGAGTGTATTGAATTGAGGTCAGAAGCAGGCTTAGAAAAGGCCAAGGACCTCTGCACTAGACAACAGACAGAATGACTTCCCATGGCCACAAGTGATTGTCCCAGCTCCAAGATTATAATGCAGAGACTTCCAGCTGCAGATCTAAGAGACTCAAAGGCCAATGAACAACCTTGATCTTTAGGAAAAATTGTACCCCACAACACCCCTCGATAAATCACCCTGGCTGTTTGTTAGCCTAAGTAGCTGGTTTCAATTTTTATTGAGAATACAGTCAGAAAAAAAGGTTCTGGGTGGTAGAAGAGAGATGAAGTGAGAGCAAGTATTCAAGGCCACTGGAGCTGGGAGGCCCACAGGTCTGTGTGCAGAGGGTACTGCTGTTGAGGAGACTGAAGAGCACTGGCAGGAGCACCCCCAAAAATGTGCAGATGTTGAACTGATAAGTCCATTTGCTCCTGAAAGTAATCACAGTGAATGGCCCTGGGAGGTCTGATGGATTTGTGGGTTACACCCTCTAGTGTTCATTTGATGCAAAGAACGAGAACACAGCGCGGGAAGGGGGTATCTGAAGTTTTGTGTTTTGAAGAAAAATTACGCAGTTATGCTCTGATGCTATGCTTTGTCTCCCAAGAACCCAGCACAGAAGAGACCTTATTAAAACTCAGCAAATGCATAAGCAGGCTATTCAGGTACATCTTGGTTTCATCACCTCACCTATGTGCATCAAGCCAAACATTGAATAAATATCATTTTACACTGAGACAGGACTTCTGAGTAAAAGTGCTGAGGTATGCAAGCTTCCTTGCTTCCTCATTGCAGAAGGTGAGGATCCAATGCAGAGCAAAACAATGGAATGACAGAACATATATTCTACACTGATATAAAATAGTGAAAAATGTAGATAAAGATCAGCAAAAACTCATCTGCAAGAAGGGATGCCAATAATTTCTTCATCCAAGACTCTGACTTCTGATGCATTTACAAGATGAAAAGAGCCATGCTCTCTTTTTCAGTCTGTCACGGCTAGGTTCTCATTAGTATGAGTGTGAGCAAGAACTTGCTGTGGAGTCTCCTCATAACAAGTCTTTTTAGGCATCTTAAAAAAGATCACCAGTTCCATAGAGACTGATAGCTCATCTACAGAAATATGATGCCATATCACATGACACAGAACTGAAAATGACAAAATGAGCACTGATTCATTAAACAGATTGTTCCTGACAGGACATGACGTTATGGCAGAGTGTTTTAAAGAGCATGTTCATGTAATCATGTCTAATTAATTGGTCTGAAACAAGAGATGGACAAGACTTAGGGTCGCAGTTAAGCAAGAACCTCACTTATCCGCACTGTTGGAATCAATCATTACCTATTGGTCAAATAAGACCAACAGCACTACTCAGGAGAGAACAAAATAAGGACAACATCTGAGTACTTAAGAGCTGAATCCAGTGTTTCTAGTGCACACATGTTCTGTGATCACAGAAACATGGCAGCAAGGATCACTCGTTTACAATGTTCAGGAACAGGGACCTGTCAAATCATGGAACTACAGACACAGTTAAAGCTTGGACATGCTCATTTATAACTGCGGACCATTCTTACCTCAATCTAAGCACATCCGATGTCAATCCTTTCTCTTGTTCTCAGGGCCACATTCAGGACATCTACTTTAAGAATATTATTTTTAAGGATCAAAATGTCAGATCCTAGCAAGGTCATTCAGGTCACTTGATGCTGTCAGAGGCAGAAACCTTCACAAGATCAAGCAATTCCCTTGCCTATGGAGTGAGGAGCAATCCCAGCAACAGAAAACACAAAGCAGTGGATTGTGCTTGAACTAATGCATGGTTCTGAGTGGAAGCACTGTGGCCTGACTTAGAGCTGTGTGTGTACAGAGGGCATAAATTCTACCTTCAAACTAATGCCTGGTGTTTTTCTGTTGATATAGGATGCCTTTAGAAGTGCCAGAGTACTAGGAAATTATGCAGGAGGAATTGAGGCTATCTTAATCCCGATCCCTTATGTGCAGCCCTGTGTCAGGCACTGAAGCCTTGAATTTGATGCGAACCATAGGCAGAAACCTAGGCAAGAGGGAACAAAGAAAAGCTATGGTGAGGCTGGCAAGGAGTTACTTCAGCAGGAGAAATTAGTCTTGCCTGGTAAAAGTGAAATGAAAACTGCAGATATAAGAGGCTGAGGTATTCAAAGAGCCAGAACAGCATTGGCAAAGCTCCTGCAGGAGGTGTCGGAGGGAAGGAAAGAGACGGTAACAATTAGGGGAGCTGTGGCAGCAAGAGTAGGCAGCGGATTTGTCTTAACAGTTCAGGAGACAAAGGAGATGGGGAAGTATTTATAGAGGCAAGCAGGGTTGGAGAAGGTATTTTCAAAATAGAGGTTGCAAGAACAAGGTTACTGTGCTTGTGTCTCCACCACTGAGTCATTACGACAATTTCCCCATCTGTAAAACTGAGATAATAATACTTACCTATCTTACAGAGGGAGGGGAGTGTGTTGTGAGGATTAATTAGCTAAGGTTTGTACAGCACTTTGAACATGTAGAGAGCGATATAAGTGCTCAGTACTAAGACTATTATTAATATGGAAGAAATAAGCCAAGGTGGGGGTGGAGAGCCAGTGAGCAAGCTTTTAAAAGATAAGAGGAAGGAAGTAACAAGAGGATGACAGAGAATAGGAAGGGATGGGATTAAAGGACAGTTTCTTAAATTAGAGGTAAACACAGGGAGACTTAACTGGAAGCTTAACTGAAGGAAGAAAACGTAAGAGCAGAGCTATTAGAACTGGAGGTCTATGAGCGCTGACGTTATTCTCATTTTCTGTTGTTTTGTCAGCTTTACACCACACTGTGGGATCTTTTTGATTTCCCAGAAGTCTTTAACTGGAGTAGTGACTGCTAGCAAAATAAATGCAAACTGTCACACTCAACCTTTATACTGACACTAGAACTCCCACTAAACCCACAAGTCGTGGGCCTGAAACCAGAACTTAAAAAAAATAGGTGGTTTGTTATTTGTGCTATTTATACCACCTTGTTTCCCCTTCCTCCAGTAGAATCATAAGAAACTCATCCTCCCTCCCAATACTACTGCTAAAGATAGAAAAAAATGTATTTTTAGCAGGTCTACGAAACACAAAATGAAGTCCTCTTTTCCTCCTGCTTTTAATGAGGTGAAACAGATGAGTATATTCCCTTTGTCAAGGGGTTATGATAGGTTGTCCAAGGCCGACAACTTTAAATAGAGTGATTGTCCTTCAAAAGGGAACAAGTCCAGGACACTCCATGGCCTGCTGTTCAAAGGGAACAAATGCAGTGGTCACCCTGACTGAAATCTTTGAATTTATAATGGGAAAATACATTTCTGTCTACCAAATGCCCAGCTTCTATTTTGTGTCAGAAAAATTATGAAATAACTTTAATTGTTCTGAATTTTATCCAGAATAACAATATAAAACAGGTAGGAATACACGCTGCCCAACCAATAAAAGAGACACAGTGCAAAAACATCCAACTAAGATAAGCAAAATGGACTTCAGAGTCAATGCAACTTACTCAGTTTATTTCAGCCTGATAAAAGCAATATTGTTGAAACAGATTATTCATCTTATAGGCCAGCACATCCTTAGCCCTCCTTTGGCAATCAAAGATGGACATTAGCATGGTTCTAGGTGCATCTTCTGATTCTCTTGGTAGTAGCACAGCACTTGAAGTGACCTGCTAGCTTATCAAGTTTATTACCTCATATAACTGACTCCATGCATATTATCCTATTCATAAACACACAGAGACAGGTTTTTTCTGCTGTGCTCAGGTCCGTAGAAGTAACTAGTGGGTCAAGATAGGGTAAGTAGTCATTTCTACAGTGAGACTTCATTTACAGTCATTTACAAGGGGAGCTGGCTGAAGCTAGACTTTATAAAGCTACATATTTCTGAAAAATATATAGGCAAGACCAAACATGTCTTGCATTTGCAGTGACATCTGATGCTGGTAGCTTGTCACTGATATAACTGAAACAGGCTGAGAACTCACCTTCTGACAGTGAATACCTCTGAAGGCTCTTAAACTGCATATCTCCAATGTAAAGGCTGTTCCCTTTTGAATATATGGTTCTAATATAACAGGAGAACACATCAGAGCTTTGATATGGAGAAAATGCATATATTTGTCCATCAAAAATAACAAAACCTGATAAAGTAGAAAAAAAGAAGGCACTTTGTTGCTTATGAACTCTCCTTAGAATAGTGTGAAAGCACTTCATATAGTTGTATTGACAGAGTTGTATAGGCATTTATTTTACTTTGTTTAGGATGTTCAGGGTTTTCCCTTTTTTGTCCTTTTTTTTTAAAAACACTTTTTTTCATAATTCTGTATTTCAAATTAAGTAAGCTTTTAACAAGGTCATGTTCTGTCTTTTCTTACGCTAATAGAACACATGCACAATATTTAAATATTCAAATGAATAAAATGTCTAGTAGCCACCCTGTAGATTATAGCAGAGATGAGGGTGACCTGGCTGTAGAGCGTAAATGAGTGCAGAGACATTTTACAGAGTTTGCACACTGACTAAAGATGTCCTTTTCCAGTAATTCCTACCACTACTTAAGTTTAACTTTACAGTGTAAATTTGGTGCTCTCCTGTTCCTTCCCAGTTCATTACACAGATCACAAAATTGTTTTTTTTTTTTTCCCCCTAGAAACTGATAGTCTGGTTATCCAGGCATTTTTGTCTTCAGACCTTCATTCTTAACTTAGCCCTTCATTTTGTTGTTGCATATCCTTATCCTGTTACTCTAATGAGCCTAAAGTCTAAAAGGCAATTAGCAGCCATATTAATTTTTGCAAAGAGAACTTGCTGTTATTATGAATGCTGTCAAGTCCATCCATACATCTCAGGGGTTTATAAGATCTGAGTAGCATTTCAATGACAAAATGCAATCTGGAGAGTGTTCTTAGGACATTATGAAGTCTGCACAGTGCTTCAAAGGCATTGCGATGTCCGGGAGAGACTTCATGGCTCTTCCAGCAAATGAAGTTTTAAAAAGGAACATATTTTTAAAAAGAGGCCAAGAATTCATGAAGGTAATCTAGTATAAGAATTCTTGGTGAGACCTTGCAAGAAAAAAATTGAGGGTTTGTCCATGTGAGGAAATTAACTGGCAGAACTATGGCAGTATAATTATAATGCTGCAGCAGCTACAGCTTGTGTAACTCTCTGTGTTCCTGCACAGACACTATTCTGGAATAAAAGTCTTTTTTTTTTTTTTT
>WBMW01005472.1:0-51916 GCA_013396635.1 Penelope pileata | reverse complement strand
AAAAAAAAAACCACAAAGAAAACCAACACAACAAAGAACCCAACATGATAAGGGACTGTGTGCAAAAGAGTGACAGAAGTCCAGAGCCAAGATTACCACATCTAATATACAGTACCAAGGGGAATGGTTAGGTGATGTCTAAGCAAGAAAAGAAATTGCTGTGCTCCATAAGGTGATCCAAATTTTCTTTCCTTGCTTCTCCGGGCTTTGCAAGATTTTTGTGTGCAGCACTCATGGATGAACTCTAACAAAGTTTTGTGCAGTGATTTAAAATAAAAGCAACACACGGTTTACAAAGAAAGCTGAGGAAGTTCAACACAGAACCTACAGGGAGTGAATTTCAATTGGCATTCAACTTAGCATTTCAGGAATCTTTAAGAGAAAACAGATTGAAGTATTTAAAGTTCATATAAATCACAACAAAAATGGGAACACTTTTTCACTTATCTACTCGATGAATAGTAAGAAGGAACAATATTAAGCTGGAAGCTTAAAAATTTCGTATGGGATAATGCATAAAGCAGGTTTGATTCAACTGAGGATCTGATATTGTAGTAACCAAACAAAAATGGAACTTGAGTGGTTTATATATGTTATCAGAACTCTTCAGGTGAATGGAAGTCTTAGTAAAAGGATACACTTTTTATGTAAACTGCAGAGTCTTCTGAAAAATGTTTAATATTAAACTTATCTAAAATACTTATAAACTAAAATGTACAAGGACAACATATACACGAAGTAGTTCAAGTTGCTTGTATTGTGTCTCTAAGAAACAGTTTATATTATGTTGAATATGTTTGATCAAGAATGGGAGTCAGTCACACAAATAAAAGATTCTGACTGACTAGGTGAAGCTGGCCACAGTAGACTGTGTGGACTGGTTCATCAGTGCATGCCTGACTGGAAAGCACACCAGCTTCTTGCCTCTGTCTTACAAACATTTCTTCAACAGAGAGTTTTTCTCATTTGAATTTGTAGTCCCAAATCTCATATGCTTGCCAGGAATAGGATAATAATGATAAATAAACACTGTATCTGAAGAAGATGCCCACAAATAATCATATTTCTCCATCAAATCTTGCTTTTTATATGTTTTTAGTTTTATATATCTGTTCTTACAAAAATTTTCAAGTAGTTAAGTTTACTGGCAAGAATATTAACCAAATATAGCAGAATATTCACTGGAAACAAACTCTTATTAAGAATTCACTTAGTAAGAGTTCTTCCTATCAGGAGGTGGAAACATAGATCACAAACCATGTATCTAGCCACTGGAATTTGAATTCTGAATTAGAAAAAGGCCTGACATTTTGAATTCTCCAGAGAATAAATTGCAACATATAGCCACGTTTTCTGGCTTATGATCTCCCTTTTCTTGAGGACTGAGGCTGGTAGTGAAGTGATATGCCAGACCAGTAGAAGAACAGGGAATTAGAGTGCCATAAGCACCATATGCAACAAGACACATTCCATACTCACTCCTAAAGATTTTACTCAACTTAGAGAAGACTTGTTCTGAATCCTCTTAGTTAACTGTTGTCAAATTATTTTCAGTCAGAAATACAAGATCTAAATTATCATATGGAGCATTCTAAATGACAAAAAACATGAGAAAATTTGAACTGAGACAAAGCAGCCAGTTAAATACAACATTCAGATTTCCCTGAGAACTCACACATCTTAGCACTGATATTGTATGTTTCTGTTACAAATCCTAAGTCACTACTTCTCTATCCTACAATTACTAAGGGAGTTCATTTGTCTAAACATGTTTTCAGGAAAGTGCCTCTTTCACACAGACACTGAAAGCATTAGTATTCAAACCAGCCTATTAAAACAAGTGGTCTTCCTTTGCTGGGGACTTCAGAAATGCTCCAGTATCTCAACTCTGGTAACCAGGAATGTTATGCACTGTTGTATACCATTTACTCCAGAATTATCCTTGTGACAAGAATGGCTCATGAAGAAACATGTCAACTATTCTTGCAAAATCCAGACTTGACCATACAGTTACAAACGATAATAAAGACCCCTAATGGCAGAAAAAAAAAAATCAGGCTTAATGTAGCTATCCCAAGGCTGGCCCTAAATCATCTTTCCTCTCCATCTGTTTATCTCACTGACAAGCTGCAGACAATTTATACACTGTAGGATTGATGTATACTCTGTCTTCCCAGGTTAACTTAGTCAAACACCAACCTCAACAGCTACATCCAAGCAATTGTTTCCCAGTAAGAAATACTCTGTGGCCAGACATCAGAGAGGTCATTAGTCTATGTTGGAAAAGAGATGCTGAATTTCCTGAAAAAGGAAAGGATTAGTAGATAGCACGTTTGTAAGGTCACCCAAAGCACACAGGCAGTGAAATCCAGAACATAAGGACCTACTACTGTGTTGCACCATTTGTCCGTATAGGCCAGTATTTTGTCTTAGTGGCAGAGATGTCACTCAGGGACAGTATATGAGCCTCACTATTATCTGCAGTCCGTTTCTTTCGTACTCACCCAGCATACATACAGTTATGCTTGGGGTGTTAGAGAATACCTCCCTGCCTAGTCCTTTTATATCTCTTTATGGACTTACTGTACATGAATTTTTCTGATTTTTGCTTTGAATCTGCTCTTAGGTTCTGCCTCCACAATCTCCTGTGGAACCAAATTCTGGAAGTTCATGATACTGTGGGTAAAAACGTCTCCCTCTTGTTTGTTTTAAACCAGGCGCTGGTTTAAAACTCACTGAGTGTCCTCTACTTCTCACACTGTAGGATTTGATGAGCAATACCAAACATCCACAGAGCTATCTCCTTTCCTGTAAATGTAAAAATATGCTTCCTTAATACTGTACTCAACCAGATCGAGGTATCTCATTCCAATTTCTCTCTTTTATAGCTACTTTTGTAGTGCCTGAAGGAATTTGCATAGAAATATTTAGGATGTTGTTACTAGTCACACAAATTTCTCTGAGTGCCATGCTCTGGGAAGTTTGGAGACCAAGGTCAGGATTCTGCTTATTTCAACATCCACATCTCCTGAAGAATGTGCAGCTGAGAACATCTGACGCAGACAGACAGAGCATTTTTTCAGACATTTTCTTGTTTGTGTCAGAATAGTTCTTTGAAAGTGTCTGCCTATTTGCAGAGGGAAATGTTTTAAGTCTTACAAATGGCTGAGTACTGGAAAGTAGAGGACCAGTTTCTTGGTTCAACCTTTGAACCCCTGCTACAGCTAGAGGTACTGGCCAGGCCCCTCTTCAACCTTTGCTGCCCCCTGAAGACGTACTAAATAAACCCAGCCAGCTGAGCTTGGCTGGTTCTCGCCCTGTCTCAAAGGAAAATCACACTCAAATTGCTTATTCTGCATGTGGCTGTTCTTGTGTCTTGCTAGAGGTTTTCTTGCTCCCCTTCCCATGCTCTGCTTTGCACTGTAATTCACTGGCTGTTTGACCCTTGTATCTTACCTTCCTCTTGTTTTGCCCTTCAGAATGATACAATTGTATCTGATTTCCTATCCTGTGACTTGGATACTGATCTCAGTTCTAGTCCAGATGCTCACTTTGTGTAAATTTATTTTTACTGCTTTTGACTTGCCTCTTCCTATTGACTGGGCTCTACACTGAATGCTAGGTAGATGTCAGCTGAGGTATTAGCTAATTGTTAAAGTTCCCAAAGAAGATGACTTTCCTTCTCACTCTCTTTATTTCTTTTTGATACATTAGGGATATAGCAATATACTTTCATACTGAGATAGGAATGATCTGTTCTTTGTTTCTGTGAGGAAAATATTTATTTCATTGTAGAATGAAGTTGTATGTCTCATACTCAGCTCTCAAATCCAGAGCAATGAACATTTGCCCAGCTGCTAACCTTTCACCCATGCGTCTGCCAGAAACTGTCTTGCCAACAGAGCTCAGCACCAAGCAGTTTGATAACAGATATGTATTAATTAGTTGAGGACAGCAATCACAGCACCAACCTTGCTGGAGTTCAAGAAGCATTTGGGCAACACTTTCAGACCTAGAGTTTGATTTTTGGATGGTCCTGTGTGGAGGCAGGAGTTGGACTCCTTGTTGATCCTTGTAGGTCACTTCCAACTTGGGATATTTTATGATTCTATGATTCTAAGTGAAGGACTTTTTACCTTGACAGAAAACTGATTTAACTTGTATTCCCAAACTGTGAAACCAGATTTTTGATCATATGTTTTCAAATGCTTGCTTCAAAGCTTTGAGAAAATTGTTAGCATGTGTAGCAGGATCTACCATATAACGCAGCCATAAATGTTTCTCGCTTTGAGGCAGTGAGAAGAAACAGTCTCACTGGATCCAATTCTACCTTTTTCTGCGCACTAGCAACACCAATGATTTCATAAAGTGGCAATCAAGAGAAATGTTATAAATACCATTTATGAATGTATAGTTTATCCTTGTGTATAGCCCATACTCCCATTCAGGAATACATTTAAGCAAGTGCTTGAGTGCTTTCCTGACAAGAGATAATTTCCAACCAGGGCCTCTGCACATCATCTCTTTTGCTAGGGCAAGAGTGAAAGCTAAGATTATCTTGAAAGTTCACTTTAATTCTTCATTTTCACATTGTCAGTTTTCTGAGGAACCCAATCCCTGTTAAGATACACATTTTCCATATACGGTTTAGCAGTGACCTTTCTGTTTTAAACAGCAAAACCCAGTTCTCTCTCTTTTTTTTTTTTTTTTTTTAAAGCTTCACAGAGGATATTTTTCTCTTTTCTTTTGTTAAAAAGGTTTTAAGATCCTGTTTTGTAGAAATCAAAGCAAAATGGATATGAAGTGGCCTGTCCAACTCCTTCAATTATAAATTTCGCTACAAATTGAACTTGATGATTAGTTGCATCCAGAAAAAGGATTCTGCAATCACATACATACACACTTCACTTACGCAACTGGTGGTAAAATTTTTGTGGGTTCACTGACACTTCTCAGACTCTACATGATCACTGTCCTGCAAACAAGTATCAGGACCTGTTCCTGCTAATGCCTTGATCCTCTGTTCTCCCTGGCTTCCTTAACAAATAAACCTCGCAGCAGGGGAAGAGCTTCTATAGTGAAAAGTGCTATCAAGACCTACAAGACTGCAGTCTTACCATTCTCTCTTCTTCATCTCTGGACCTCATTCTCCCACTGACAACTTACGTCTGGCCATTTTTATGCCTTTTGACCTTGTTCCTCTTTTTCCTTCTCTCCCACTTTCAGCTCAGTATCAATGTTTTCTCAAGTCTTTCTCTTTTCACTAAGTATCCATGTACAATATCTTATGGTTCTCATTGATGGAATATGTGCACGTGGTAACACATTTTGGATAAAAGTAAGATATCTACTTTTTAGCAGCAAGAGTTAATAGCTTTTTACTCCGTCCACCTAAAGCATTCTAACAAAAAATGAGTAGCCTTTCTTATCCAGGAGTTCAGCTGACTACAGCATCCTTGGATTCACAGAGAAGAACTTTCTCAGCCAGAACACTTATAACACAGCTCCCAAACCGCATACAAATTGGACAAAGAATAGTAGCCTGTCATCCCTCCTGCTCACTCCCAAACTGATCAGTCATCAGACACAACCTAGTGGAGCAGACAGAAGTCACACATTTGAACAGAGAAGGTGATGAAGGAACTTTCATGACTCGACAATGGCCTGTCTTGGCTATAATCTCCAAGACATTCTTTCAAGTTCTCTGTCTGCAAAATCTAGATCTCCCCTCAGCTGGAAATTCAGGAAATGAAAGACCAACATTAAATCTGCACTAATACATTGAGCAGTCATTCTCAGCTCTTGGTCTGGTTGCATACTCGCATATTCAGCTTCATATTTGGGGACTTCTGCATGTGCCCGGGCCCTGTTCCCTGGTGTTACTTCTACTCGATGGGGATATGCAGTAGCTGTTGACAGTGGCCTGTAGGTATGCTCAAATATTTAAGGGTCACATGATGGTGTGCATGGAAAGACAAATCTGAGCACCGATCAATAAATGTGCCTTGCGTTGAAAACTGTCAGTGTAGGAATGGGAGTGCCTTATTCTTGGGTAAAGCTTATCACATGCAGGAGCTTTGAAATAAATGATGGCATCAAATGTGATTTTGCAAGCAATGAAACACTTGCACAGGGCTGAATGCCCTCCTCCACTAAAGCAAGGTATAGACTTTGGGATGGTTACTTTACTACCCAGCATAAATTCTCCCCATTTCAGCCATCCCAGAAAATGTGGAGGAAAGGTATAAAAAGTTAATCCACTAACTATCCCTAAAAATATGAAAAATAGAATACTCAGCTCATGATGGGATATTGAGCATGAAACTCTGAGCGGAAAAAAAAAAAGAGGCTAGATTTTAAATTCCTTTGTTGCATATGTATCTTTTCTAATTCATTTGAATCTAGAAGAAATATATTTTAAATGTAACTACCTAACTGGAGAACAAATCTTGCTACTGTGGTTACATATACATATAAATGATGAGGTTTTGCAAAGACTGATGCAAAAGAACTGCAAAACCACCTGCAGCACCTGGATCCCATTGTCTTTTAGAACCTGGAGATTTCTTACCTAGAAAAAGTAGCCAATTTTGGAATAAAGAGAAGTAGAAAGATGGAATTACTTTATTCTGTTCCTCTTTGCTGAGATAATGAATATTGTACTGAACATGGGAAAGTGCTAATCTGTTCCCTTCTACTTGTTGCACTTCTGGAAAAGAAATTTTGATAATTCACTGAAGACAACTGGAGAATTATAGAATGTCACCCATTCATTCAATTCTGTTTTTTGCTCAATTCCCATTTTCCTCTGTTTTTCTTTCCAAATTGGAAAAAAAAAAAAGGGACTGATGCTGATGCTATGCTTCTTCTTTTCCCCAGTCTTTGTAATAAAAATTCATGATGATGTGAACACCTAAAGACCAAAATGAAGAAATTTGTCCTATGTTCTTACTCAAGCATAACTCTGATTAACTTTTGAAAAAATTGACTCATTTTTGTAACATTTCATATGTTTTTTCTTTATCATTCTCTTGTTTCTCAACCCTGCACAGTGGTGCTCAGGGAAATAAAGTAAAAGAATACAAGATACAGTCCAAGTAAGGAATTTTAAATATTTAGATATCTAAAGTAGCTTTCCCCTGTTGTGAGACATACACAATATTGGTATGTATCAACTCCCATTGCTAAACTGTAGCGTGAGAGGGTAGTCTTCTTTGAAGCGGCATCAGTACGTCACTGACGGCTTTGTCATTCGTGAATAAGACAGTCAATCAAGCCTACTTTTGGTAATACCATTATATAAAACCATGTTATATCATTTTTACATATTTTGAGGATAAGTATTTTTTAGCTACATGTGGTACACAGTTAAGCAAAAATCTCCACTCCTAAACAGCATAATGACATAACTGAGGCTGGTTTCTGCAAAAATAGTACTTACAAAGTGTAGCACAGTAGTCACTATATATTCATTCCCTCTCCCATCACTTAATTACATCACCCTTTAAGACAGACGTATAATGTAATTAGAGATTTGAACAGTTCACAGCCAGATCACTTAAAGTAACATTGTTAATGGGCTTTAGAAGTTCTCCCTTTAATATTGCCAGTGTTATAACTTCTAATTACCTTAATAATTAGGGCTGTGTCATTCATGATTGAGGTAACAGTTGCTAACACTAATGGGTATTAGAGGTCTCTCACAAGGCATGTTTTCATGTTCTCATCCAGTTGCTTAGGGCAGGCAAGAGCTATTTGTCCTTAGAAACATAGTGGTTGCTATGTGGTGGCCTGGGCAGAGGCATCCTTACCAACCACTTTAATATTGCCACCAACACTGCTGTTTTCGTTGAGGAACAACTACAAAATGCATTCATCATGCACTACTCTTTAAATGCAAATATGGCACCTATGGACAAAATCCGTTGAACTTTATTTGCCATTGTTGTTATTTCTACAAATAACAGCATAAACTAGAATGTCACACTTGACTGAAATTCAAAGAAATCCATAGGTAACCCTTCCCACTCCCAACCCATAAACAGGTATGGGTAAGATTTTCAAAGTTTAAGATTTTCCTAGATGTGTTTCATTGTGAACAGGTAATTCAGAAGAGTAATTACAATTGGGCTAAAGCCAAAAGGAAAGCAATTGGAATTCATAGCTGATTTTGCTTAGAAATAAGGCTAATATCACTAGCTTTATTAGAGTAGTGTAAGTTTTTTTTTTTTCCTGAAGATTTCTGGCATACAATATTCTTTTATGGAGAGTACGAAGATTCAAAAGTTTCTCTTCTGCATTTGGACGAAACTAGAAATTCAGAAATACCAGCCTGCTTGTTGGCCATGTTGCACCTTGAAGCTTAAGAGAGAGTGAATAACTTGAGATTTACTTTACAGTCTTCCATACCTTAAACAATTCAAGACTTATCTAACCAAAGGCCAAAATAAGATTTGGAGAACTATCAAACACAGGTAGATTGAATAAAAAGGCAATTTCATTGGACATTCACCGCTCTGGTTTTAAGAAACTAGTTAGTCCCAGAAGACTGATGAGAGAATGAATTTTGTTCACTTTGTTTTTTGAAACTTTATTATGCTGTGTAGCATGACTGTACTATAAAATCTTGAATCTCCAGGGAAGGGGGTGGGAATATTTATTTCATAGATTTATTTACTTTTTTAGGCATAGATGCAACCAATTTTCTGACTGAGTCTGAATTACACTAAACAGGTAAGAGGGCATCTTTGTGATGCAGGGAAGAATGCCCTGGGGACAAAAAAAAAAAGATTGATTAATCTCTGTCCCACTAAAAAAAAATCAGGAACTTAACATTTATTAGACTGGACATGAGGGACATGGTCATATAGATAAGATACAGATGGTAAATTAGCCCTTTAAAGTACAACATTGAAATCAATACTCTGTACAGACTTCACAAAGATACTCTCATTCCTCTTCATCTAAATTAAAATCTGGATATTAAAAGAAAAAAAAAAAACTCCCAAACTTATGCATCTACTTGAGCAACAAGTGTGAAAATTTCCTTCTCTCATCAGGTAGAAATATATTGCACTCATGTTTGAATCAGATTTAATTTCTACAGACTTGCAATATTAGTTTGCCAAGTATCCTTACTCTTTTTCAGTGAAAACAAGACAGAATAATTATAGTACTACTACCTTTGTCTGCCTTAACCTGAAAAAGTAGATGTAATTCCTCAAATACAAGTACAATCTCATCAAGGAAAGAATTCCCATTATGTTCACTGTAAGGTGTAATTCCAGGATTCAAAAATCCCGACATTCAAGACACATTGAAGGTTTTTACTTTGGCAAATAATTATATGCATGTATATTCGTAAGTATATATATACTTATTCGTGTACAGTGTATGTGTATATCTATGCATGCATATGTATACACACACATATATTTAGATGACAACTGCATCAAATATTTTGATCACATATACCTAAAAGTTTTCAGAAAATCTTCACTAGCCTTTCGGATACGGATTTATTTCACTTAATTTTAGAGTTCTTATGATAGAAATCTAAAATTACACCCCTGAAAAAAAAACACAAAACAATTAGATATGCTGTAGATCCTAGATCATCTTAAACAATGTCAAGATCATTTATAGACCATGAAGCTGTTTGTATGGCAATAGAAACAAACACAAACAGAAAGTAATTCAAACTACTCTATTCAATGTTTATAAAGATGTCTATCTTAGACAAAGAAGCTGAACAAAGAATACTTATGTATATACTGTCATAGAGAACTCTGCAGCAGATTTCCATGTATACTAACAACATTCATTACTTATGGGCCTTTCATTGTGTATTACTTTTACATTAAATGCCTAAGCAATTTCTCATAAGCATAATCCTATGTCATAATTATATTAAGGGTATGCATGGTATAGTAGTAACAAGAGTACAATAATACTACACTTTAACACTTTATGCTTGCATTTTGAAGAACAGTTTAATACAAGTACATCCATTAACAACTGAGATAGCATAACCTGGCAGCACCAGCTTGGCAAAAGACATGCCCACACCATGTGTTACAGAAAAATCTCTTTTAGCTCTCATACTAGGAAAACACTTATCTTCTTTGTGCACTGGAAGGGGACAAATTCAGCCTTTCCATGCAGTAGAGGACAGTATTCTGGGGCTACCATTTCTCTTTTAAACACATCCTCTTTTCTGTCACGACACTTCCACTGAGAGCTACCAACTAGGAAAAAGCCCTGGTGCAGCACTCCTGTGACCTGTGCAGTTGGGCATCATTGTATACATGATCTCAGACTTACAGTGCATACGCTGCAAAACACACGTATTTTTGTTGCCTGGAAAATATCTCCCTCAAAGGGTACAGCAGTTAGACAAAAATAATTCACCTGCTACTATAGAACAGAATGTAGAACGGGGCAGCGAAAAAGAAAGTCTCCCATTTTTAATTCTAAAAAAAGTGATTCTGGGCTTTGGGTAAAAGCTCATGGTTAACCTGGAATGATTAATTCAATTTTTGATATTGCACCACGTGGTTGGAAAGTAATGCAGTGTATTATACACATTCTTAGCATTATCTCTAAAGCAAAGACAGATAAAGAAAAGGAATATGTTGAAAGAGAGTCAGATTCACGCCATTTATATGCTGTTTAAATTCTAGTTTAAGTGACCAGTAAGGGCAGGCTTTATTACACTTAAATTAGAAATTTCCATCTGGATTATCATCTAGGTTTCCTTTATACATTGGAGAGGAACTGGTACTTCTAAGGGTACAATTCAGCTTTTCCTTCATAGATAGCCCAGAGAGACTAATGGGATCTCAGTCTGTAGAGATATTAAAAACTTGACTGGATGTTTAAAACTGTTTGGATAAATCGTGTGTATTTCTCTGCATTGGCAGTAAAGGGAACATGTCCCTTCCACTTCTGCCCTGAAGACTTCTCACCAATGAGGAGACGTCCTGGCGCTGCTCCTTTGTCTACTTGCCTTCAAACATCTAGTAGATGACAGTGCAAAGTCAAACACTGCCTCTATTTTGGACAACAGAGCTCCCTAGACATACTGAGAAGCTCCCAGATCTGGAAATAGCTCATGCACTTCCTACCTGCCTCAAAGCATAGGCTGGGCAAAACCACTTTTCCTGCCTATCAATCTCTGTTGACAAGCTTTCTCTTCACAGAAGTCTTAACACTCATATATTTGTTTCCTCTGGCATCCCAGGTACAGAAATAGAGAAGACAAAATCAAGATAATTCCTCTTCTTCCCAAAGAACATGAAATTTGTGCTTTCTATCATGGGCAGCCAAAGAAAAATCTTGAATCAGAAAAGTTTTCAGCCACAGAAGTGTTTTACATACCAAAAACACAGGAAATTTTTACGCATACAGAAGATAAACATTTTAAAAACTCCATTGGTTTCTTCCTGGAAACAGTGATGTTGGTCAGGATCTTCCCAATGGGAAAAATGAGGATATCTGTAACTGCCAATTAGATTGATCAGAGCTGAGCTAAGGAAAATATCTTTAAATATATATACATTGTATCTAAAAATTCTAGGAAATCCCAGAAACATTCCTGCCAATGTTACATTGCCATTAGAAAGTAAAAGGAGAAAAAAAAACAACCTTGCTCCAAACTGTACTATGACATTTTCACAAGTTCTAAAAAGGCACAGGCAATAATATGCTCTTCTGATATTAATATAACCAGGCTACCAGTTTTAATAGTGTTTAAGGTGAAACTACTTCACTCCATTGTCCTCATGCATCAGAAAATCATCACTGGAGTTACTAGAAGGCTGAACATCTGCATGTTTATGAAGAAAGGAGTGATGATTAAGATAAAACCATCCCCTTACTGATCTCAAGCCGCTCTTTCAGATTAAAAGAATAAAATTAAATAATATCATAACATTAAAAAACTCAGAGCTTGCTGAGGGTGAGTGAGTTCATGACAGGCACAAACACTGATAACTACATCCATCCAAAGCATTCTTCACTGACAAATCACCATACCACAGGTGCATGCATACAGATTATTTCAGCATTTGCTATATGGTTTCTACTTTTCTATTTATAATGCTCTCTTTTGGGCACAAGTATATTACCCCATTAACAATTTTCACATCCTTAAAGAATAGTGGAGAAATGAATATTATATACTCAGGTGCTCCTGTGCTATGTTAAATGCTGTGTGACTCGACTGCAATTCTACAGGTCTGTTTCAAAGAGTTTCAGTTCATTACTAGATAAAGCTCTATTTCTGCCCCTCTATCATATATTTTAGCAAGTGCACTTTAAAAAAAATGACTAATTGCATTTGAGTCAACCTGCATACACTGAAGTTAAGCACTGCTTAAGTGGTTGCAGGATTAGGGCTTAAGCTTCCAATTATCCCTATTGCAGCTGTGTGGCATACCCCAATGAATGCATTTCTCATCAGTTTTAATTCACGTTTTCTCTTTTGGGGGACTGAAAAGGGCAAACGAGTTGAGAATGAGAGCTGTTGTTTCTGTTAGGCCTACATACCTAATAAACCATAATATTTACTATATTTATTACCGTCAATAATTGAGCTGGAATTAGTGATTTGCTTTATCACCCAGTAATCATGCTATATGTGATACCTCACTTTAGGAAACAGCTTGGAGTTTTAAATTCAAAACTGGATAACTTAATACGGTTTGTATATGTATATATAAATGTATGAATGTGTGTATATATATGTTTGTGGCAGGTTCAACAATACGTCAGAAGAAATAAATCAGCTATTTCTAGCGAGGTTTTGTGTCTGGTATTCTTTAGAACACCCCAGTACACAGTCCCTGTCTACCTTAGAAAATACTGTTAAGAATTTAAGACTCCATGGGAAATGTTAGGTGGGCATTTTATTCATTGTTAATTGCACATTAACATTGTTAATCTAATGGAATGTGAACGCATGCGATTTTTAAAAAAGGTAACAGTGAACAGATCTGTTTAGCATTGGGTGCCTCCAACAATGGTATTGAATAACATGACAAAGAATACGTATAATTTTTGTAATTCATCACTAGCAAAAAGGTTCTTTAAATTGGAAAACCATCTTACTGATTCAATACTATTTTTTTCCCAAAATATTACTTTTATTCATTGTTTTAGTCTTACTTTTGTACGGGAAGTAAGAGCTATGCACTCTCATTTAGACTATACCAGCATTTGAAGTTTTGTTGCAGAGTTTAGGTCTGCTTTCAGTGTGAAACTGGACATTTGCATTAGGATTTACTTCTTACATTCACCCGGAACACTATTTCTATGCCATTTATGTTTTGTACCTATAAGAGAAACTCTATCTTCAGCCTCCAGCCAACATTCACAGCCCGACTTCTGGTTCTGTTCAAGAATTTCAAATTCAATACAGAATTGGTTTGTGAGCACTAGTTAACATACGCAGCAGGTACGTTGCTTCTCTTGGATAGCTTGGTGACAGCACTCCCCAGAGCACCTCTTCCAGCAAACTCAAGTGCTAGTAACATTTGTGAACAAATCAACAGTCACATATAAGAGCTCTGGTCCAGGTTAAATGGAAAATAAAGGTAAGAGATAGGAATAGACTCTCACCCTCTTGGCTTTTAGTGGCATTTCTTAATCAAAGTACCACCTGTTACTGCAGCTCTCCAGGTACCTTGTTATATTCAGTCTCAGTAACTGAATCTAGGACTCAGCTGCTAGAAAGTGGGAAATACAGTCCCAACCCTTCTGTTTGCTTACCCGTTAGCACACAGTAATGCAGCAGGGAAGGGAAGAGTTTATCGTCACTCCCTGTACTGTAAGTATAAAAAATTGTGGCAGACAGCCAAAAATAATTAATTTTGCCATTGAGGTAGAGAGAGGGAGCAAAGAAAATGCAGAGATAACACAACTGATAACCTGTCACAATATAGTTTTTCAGGTTACTGCTTCATAGGATGTATGTGTGCAAGGGAGAAGTATATCTGCAGGGGTACAAATACACTAAGCCATAACCTGTTGAGGGTTTCTGGAGATATTAAGGGAACAGTCTGTCCTGATGCAGCAGAGATAGTCCTACCCAGTTCTTCTGTAGACAGAAAAGAAGGACACTGCTAAGAGGAAGGGAGAGTACTGCAAAGGCAGCAAGGCTTATCCAGCTCAGCTGGAGGTGCAAAAAGAAAGAAAGCTTTATTTTTTCTCTAATAAGTGATGCTTCTGGAAATGTGGGCAAGCAATAGCGTGCTGAGTCCTGACACACAACTGCAATGCTTGTGCAGTCATTTGGCAAAAAGATTTAATCAATGAGCAACTCCTGGTTTTCTGTCTTCTAGTGGGCACCTATGCTATGTAAGTAGTCCTTTCTGGTTCAGTAATGAACCTGCATAACCTTAGTTCTCATTTAACAATGTGCACTTAACAGGTCACGAATAAGAAGGGATATCACATTTGATGCCAATGTGTTCAAGGGGGCAAAACGTGAACTGCAACAAAAATGCAGATAACTACATCTGCAGGAGCTGCAATTATCCTAATTGTAACACTACCACCTATAACTTGTGTTCACTCCTTTTTTGTGATTGTATCAACTTTTTTTTTCTCTCCATTTAGTTGTTCGATCAGCTCCACAGTGGACCAGTTGTTTGTGTTTAGGAAGGCAGACCATCCTCAGACCATTATACCCAGTTTTATAGTAAGGCCTTATCATTCTACTGTTGTACAACTAAATTAGGTTAATTAGGTATTACTAACACTGCTACTGCACTTCTACAGCAATAGAAAAGGGCAACACAAATCTGTTGTCAGTGCTATTTTTAATTTCAGTATGTAATGTATCTATTTAAATAATAACACTAAAAATATCACAGTAGCTTATTCATGATGTAAGTGGCATGGACAAAGAAATCTGGTTGGGATATCTTTGGCCCTATTTGTTTCTACCAAATACACATACTTAGCACATACTGTCTGAGAGTTATGGCAGGATCAAAATACAAGGGGAAAAAAGGTCCTCACTAATTTAACAAATAACATTGTTTACTGTCTGATCAATGCAGTTTTGCATTTTAGGAATTCAAGAGAAACACCTGGCATCACCAAGCCAAGAATCTGGGTTTAGATCCAAGCATTAAATCCATTCGGAAGGAGACCACACCAGTTCAATTGCCCTGTAAGGATGATGTGTGTCATCTGCCAGCAACAAATGCTGGCACTCTGTATCCTGCATATTTAGTAATATTGAGTCCATGAAGCATATAATTTTTTTTCAAAATGTTCTGATACAAATTCATCTTCAGTCTACAGTTTGAAGCAGCCCTTTGAGAACCTCTTCATAGTAAATGCTCCCACAGACATTTCTTTTGTAAATTTTCTTAAGGTTTTTTAAAGACTGGTCTTAAAAAG
Organism: Penelope pileata; assembly: GCA_013396635.1. Classification (NCBI taxonomy): domain Eukaryota; kingdom Metazoa; phylum Chordata; class Aves; order Galliformes; family Cracidae; genus Penelope; species Penelope pileata. The sequence goes on along the minus strand of WBMW01005472.1, from coordinate 36,505 downwards.
AAGGAAATTGTATGTGAAGCAGAATTAGATTTCTCTTCATTGTCAGTAAAAGGGCACAAGTACTGCCTCTATTTTTCAGTTATTCTGTAAATAAAAGGTCTCCCTGCATTTTTCTTAGTAGTATATAAAAATGCCTAGCTTTAGTATCTTAATGTACAGTGTAAATACTTCAAAGGGATCAAGGCAAGTTCATCCTAATGTTCTTATCTTCAGGTTCTCAGGTGCCTTAGGTAAATGACTGCTGCAAATATTTGGGGGTTAGAAGTGCACGCAAATTACCAGTAACATTTCCCCTTTGATTGCCATCATCATGAATAACAAACACTGTCACAGTAAAAAGAGAACAAGATGACACAATACCATGTAAAACAACACTACCAGAAACATACCTGTAAATGAAAGCTTTGAGAAACTGCTATGGTTTTAACAGGAAATATAGCTCACTTGAATGAATATGCAATATTCTTTGAGGGTTTGAATTAAATACAGACCTTAATAATTACCCTAATTACTTCTGTTGTGATTCTACCTTTGAGTCTACATGAAACAAACATCTAACAATTAGTTACACTTTCATTTAATCAACTGGTTTTTGAATAAATGGCTGTTAGTATTTTAACAAACTTGTTCTTTTAGAAAGACCAAAGATAAAATTGTTTCAATTTAGCATTTAATATCTCATTATTTTGGAATAACGTATTTATTTATTTACTTATTTATTTTCCCAGCAACTGACGTCCTCTATCTAGTCACAAAAGAAATACAACAAAAGCTACAGCAGAAGGTGGAACACATTATTTGGTAACACATCTCAAACACAGCCTGGACAAACCACCTCTGAGGGTAAAAACATACATCATGTTTCAGCTTCCAAGCTCAATTTAGTCTTCAGTCTCTCTCCTGAGCCTGTCAATTAGGGTGTCAATTAGGCCTTGATCCAGCAGAGCACCGAAGCATGTGTGTAATCTAAGCACGTGAATAACCCTGTTGCTTGCTGCAAATCAGGATGATGTTGATGGGGGACAAATGAACAGGGCTACCAGATCATTTTCACATACAGCAATTACAGTATATTTTAAAATATTTTCTTGGTGAAGCAACATACTGGAAAATTGTGGCATTTGTCATCTCTGCTGCTTTTGAAACTAGCATAAAACAGAGTTGTTTTTCACCCCTTTTATTTATTTTTTATTTTTTGTAGGCAGAAAGAAGCTAAATGTGCTGTCCTCTAAAGCTATCTGTGAAATCACCACCTTTCCAAAATACATCTGTTACGTAAAGTGGCACCTCTCTTTATAAAGCTATATAGTAAGAAAATAGCTTCTCATGTATTGTGCAAATGCTGGATTTTCAATGTTGACTTTTTACTACACTCACACTAGTGAGGCTGCTGCTCCTGGCTCTATATCTTGAGCTGATTCACTGGTTTGCGCTGAAGTTTGCCTGAAGCTAAAATGAGGGAGTGATCCCTGTTTTTTTCCAAAATACTCAAGTCTTCTGGTTATAAAGGTATTCTCCTAGAGTAACTTTCTGCTGCTGTTGGTTAGGCATACACACAGAGGGTTGTGACGCAAGTCAGCATTCATTGCAAACTGATGCATATTCCCCTCCCAGAAAGGAAAGCACAGCTGGAGCACAAGATTCCCCAGTTAGGGGTGAATCATACAAAAGCGTACAATGTCACAACTGTAGACGTCCTGGCTGAGACTGGATCGGGAACCCTGCAGCTCAGTCCATTTTGGAAAATGACTCAACTGGGCTGTGGCAATACGTTACTTTCTCTCTGGAACAATCCCTTAGAAGAGAAATAGACATGTTATCATCTTTAAGAATTTTCACCTGATCTCTTCAAAGTTTATTTTAATACCCATTTTAAAATATCACAAATGTTTGAAACAAGCTATGCAGCACAGAACTTGCTAATGACAGAGATAGGCCTGCCCTTGCAGATATGCCGGCCATACTAAGCAAATGAAAAATAAAGTACTGTGATAGTACTGATGCACATTTTCTTCCCTGAGTCTGATCCTTGGCTTGAGATACTGGTACCCAGACAAATTCTCCCCTCTTAACTATGGAGCAAGTTATATAACGAGGAACTCAAACCTAGGTTCAGGGGTTTGCCACACACATGAAACGTTTTCATGCAGTGCAATACCAGTCACAAAGGAAAAAGATCCAGTAAGAACCCACTCTTGCACCCACTGGAGTTTGTAGCAAACCTTATGTGGAAACAGATTGAAACCTAAATTTGACACCAGTGTTAAAAATGATGGACTCCTTTCTATAACCTGTCAAATCAGTGATAGGTTGTTTGCACCTTTGATTGTTACAGGGAAATTACCAGATCAGAATTCTGAATTCCTAGAATACACAAACTTTTAAAAACGTAACTCTTGCTTCTCAAACACTGTGCTGTATGTTTTGTCAGGATAGTATGATACAAAAGGTTGTGATGTATACATTAAGATTGAAATGCACTCTCTCTGAGTGACATGAAATGCACTGCCTTTCCAGCAATTTTTACATAAGAAAATTAACTCGTTACTATGTCTTAAGATCCAACCTCAGAAGGCATTTAAATAGCAATATTTTTTACCTTCTTAAAACGGCTGATTCTGAAATGTTTTTGCAGTTTTCTACTGAAGAAGGAAAAAAAAGGGTTTGAATAACAAGACTGCTATTAGCAGAAACACTTGTATCCAATATATCAGCGCATGTACTCATTGGCACATGGCTGCGGTCCACCCAAACATCTTTCACATCGAACAAAACACCTTTGCAAAAATTTCTTGGTTTAAGCAGAAGTAAACAGCAGAATGAGCACACCACCTATCACATGAGAAAACCATCAAGCCAGAAAACAATTCTAAAATGTGTACAGAGCTACAACAGTTAAATCTCAAAGCTGCTGAGAAATTGCTTGGATGCTATGAGCAAAAAGTGTGGTTCCAGAGTATAATCCTAGTGATACACTATGTTCTTTGCAAAAGGTTGTGAGGCCTTGGCCTAATAAGCATAATCTCATTACACTGCAAATAAAAGTTTCCTATTTATCTCCAGATTTCAAATGAATCTAATAAGGCTTATGATACAGTCACCCAATACCCTAATCATATTTCTGCCTATCTAAAAGCAATCAGTAATTGTGTTATAGCAGAACGTGCTGACAATACCTCTGACACAGAAAGGAGAATGAGAGCCCAGCTGTACTAATTAAATTAAATGCTAGGCTGATGGAATACATTTGCTGAAGCTTGGAGAGTATGGGTGCAGAATTAATAAGCATTACAGCTTAGAGCAGGAGATGATATCATAATGGATGCAAGGTTTTGATGTGGAGAGCCTCATTCAGATTCAATGTACCATAATGTACGGATGTGACAGCTGCTTAGAGAGGTGCAGAACCTTGAACAAAGTGCACAGGAACTTTCTCCCCCCTCCTCTTTTTTTTCCCCTCTTCAGCCCTCCTCCTCCCATCTTTTTTTTTTTTTTTAGGAACTGTATTTTAATATCATCCATCAGCTCGAAAATGGCTTTGTTGTGGTTGCAGTTTACTATTCGTTACGACCGTACTAGTTTATTCTGTGGTTTCTTGTCTCTCCATCTTCTCCTCCCGCTTGTTTTAAACTTACCAGCTCCAAAAGGCAAGGAAACTCCTGAAAATTAGTCTACAGTGCAACATATACATGGTTAATCTTGGTTTTGCCTCTCTTCTCTCTTTCTGCCTCTTTCTTATCATTTTTAATGCCAGAAACCCGGAGTGCAGTGGAACTCCCATATGCACAATGGAGAGAGAAGAAAAGCCACGCACAGCCCACCTCTGTCCCTTCAGCCAAGCTATTGCAGGGGGGTTAGGAGGATTTTGGAATGAATAAGAGTCACTTAAAATGATCCAGATCTGTGTATTTTCCCCAGCTTAGCAGCCGCTGCACACAGCCAAAAGGCCCCACCACTGAGCTGCTCTCGCTTCGACCCATGCCAGCACAGCACAATCTCCTGTCCATAAATTAGCGGCGCTATCTCGGGAGCTGCAGCGCCCAGACTGCTGTGCCAGCCCTGCCAGCCAGGCTGGCCAGGACTCATTATCATGAGAATTTTAACAGGATATTAAATTTACTAATCCTGAACTTTCCGGGCTGACCCCTCACTTGCTAACAGACAATACCAATGTCCTCCAGTGGGGCCCTGCTGCCTGCCCTCAGTATGCTTTACATCCCTCCACCCCCTTGCAACACCCCCTGCGCACACCCATGCACATACAACACACATCCACAGACCCCGCAAGCCAGGGGCTTGTATGGTGGTTGGCCTTCGGGCCGATCCTCCACACCAAGCAGCCCCTCAGCGCCTTCCTGCCCTCATTCCCTCAACGCCTGTCCACATTCATCCCCTCAACACCTTCCTGCCTTGGTCCCCTCAGCACCTCAGTGCCTTCCTGCCCCCTCACCCTCCCCTTCCATGCCCTCAGGAGGTTTGCAGGTCGTTTTCTCTTCCCCTGTCTGAGGCACAGAGCTGCCCCAGAGTTTCTGGAAATTTGAGACGCATTGGGAAGAGTCCCTTGGGTGCCGGGCTGCTGGCTGGCGGGAGCCTTGTGGGAGGAGCTGACAGTGTGACCCTGTGCCAACAGGCCTGCTCCTCACCCCCCCCTCTAAAACAGACCCCTCCTGAAAACACGGTGCCTATTAAGTCGCTGAAAACAGCAGATTTCCACTGATACTATACATATAAAGCTGACCATTAAATTGCAATTTAACATCCCCAGGCAGCAGTGGCTGCTGACAGCCTCTAAACCTTGTAATCCCATTTAACCCCCTCCTGTCATGAGCAGGCCCACCCTTTCAGAATAATGCTGCCCAAATTAAACCTGACATGGCAACAAGAGAAATAAAAACCCCTTTAGCTTAAAAGTCATGCCACAGTGGGTAACTCTGACCTTCGGCTTCCCCGCTCCCACCCCCAGGGAGCCCCCCAGGCATTTGCGTTGACAGAGATGAGCTCAAAAAAAAAAAAAAAACACATTGCAAGGCCGCTGGCTTTCCCTTGGGGCAAATTAAAGGGAATTTGTCTAGACAATAGAAGGAAATTTCGCCTGATTTTTATTTTTAATTCTGCCTCTGGTAATAAACGATGAGCCCCACTGGCTCCCTGCTCGCTGCCCTGGCTCAGCCTGCAGGAGCTGGCTGCTCGCAGCCCCAGCACATCTCTACCTCGTGCTCCAGCCCTTGCAGCCACAACTCAGGACTCTGGGCTTCAGAGCCCTTTGCTGACGTTTGGTGGCTGAGCCCTTTTCTGCAGGAACTGAAGGACTCCCAAGGTCCCCTAAAACAAACACAAAACTGGAAAACAAACAAACTCCCCAGCTCTGACTTCTGCCTGTGGTTCATCTGCTTTGTTAGGAGAGAAGGGGAAAGACAGTGCGAGGTGATGAGATTCACCCTGCATAATTCACACTCTGCTAGCCCAGGAGCACAGGAAGAGCTTTCGGACCTAATCCAGGCAATGTAGTGCTCGTTGCTGAACTTGGTTGTGAAAATAACGCTGTTCACTGACAACATTTTTGAGAATGCTGGAGTGTACAGACAAACCCTCACAAATAGCATATGCTTCTGCTTGCAAGCACAGAGGATGGCCTTGCACACATATCTATGCACAAGCAGGGCAGCACAAATTGCTTTTCGGTTTTCCCCTCTGCTTGCTGCCTTATTCAGGAAAAGAGCCAAAAGACAGAAAGAACCTTGACATGGGTAAAGGTCACGCTGTCACAGTCTCCTCAGTTCCGTACCCCTCTCTTTGCTACAGATGAGAGTCTGTAACCAAAATACAGATCAACATATTTTCTGTCTATACATCTAGCTACCTACCTACCTATAAACAAACGCCCATGAGCAGCCAGACTTGCCCTTGCCATCCTGCACGCTGTGCTCAGCACTCCCCCACCTGCCCTCATTTCTGTAGGCTGAAGAGCATGCGGAAAGACACCTCGCGAAACACAGTTATGCCTGCTGCAAGAGAAGCTTACTCGCAGACACAGCTGAAAGTTTGCTTCAGAAGTTTGCAAGCTGCTATGCACCCTGGCTGCTCCAGCTCCTTCTGCCCGTAACTCACCCGCTCACATTCCCAAAGGCCCCGCAGCAGAGATGAACTCACACCGCTTCTTTAGTGGAGCACTAAAAAAGAGGCTCGGTACCTGGACACAGGGCTTCTCCTTACTCCTTTGCTTCAGATGCCACATCCCTGGTGCTGCAGATCGGTGCAAAAAATTGAAGTACTCCTTGTTTTTTTTTCCTTTTTCCTCTTTCTTTCATTCATTTGTAAAAACAAAATAAAAATAAATTTAAAAAATGCTCGACTAAAGTTAGCTTAAATTTGTTAAGAATAAGACCAGGATAAATGTTTATTTCAACTTCCTAGTGCAGCAGTGTACCGAAGCCCAGCCCGCCCAAGCCTCTTTAGCAATGGAGTGGTTTATTTAATTTGTCAGTATAATAGAAGCAGCTGAGTGAGAGACAGAGAATGCAGTGTGGTATAAAAGAAACAAAGGCTAAAAGTACCACTATTTTGATTCCCTTTTTAAAATTACTTCCAAAGTGTGGTATCTATTGTGAAGAATAATGCTGAACAAAGCACAGTGTCTTGGCAATATTCACAGAGCTCATTCACAGAGCCAGTTCTGTCTGTACATTCAGAGGTAGAATACACTTATAAATGATGCATTGGAAGGACTATAGTTCCTATTGTACTCCCAGTGTAAACAAAAAGACAGACAGAAGCTGAATGGCATATGGGCAGCAGGGCCACACTTTATTCAACTGTTCCAGCACCATTGTGAAGGTAAAATGCAATGGGAGTTCTCTCCCCCTCTAACTTCAAATCCAGTAAATGCTTTTTGGGTTAGCTTAACAATTTATGTCTATATAAAACACGCAGCTCTGGTGGTAGTTCTGAACATTTCTGTGGAAAAGTGATCTTTAAAGCAACCTGCAACATGGGAAAGCTGTCAGTCTGGGGGGCATTCCCAGGGGGAATAAGGAGCCTCTGGAGAAGACTGAAAGAGGGTCTGCACGGTGTCTGTGCAGGCGGGTGCTGGATGCACAGAGCACAAACGGTCTAAAAGAGCAGTAACAAAAGCCAGGAAAGAGGCTGAGGTGCTCAGGATCTGACCTACTTGGACAAAGACCGTGCCTCTTGCTGTACTTTTCAGGAAAGCCTGTCCCCCTCCCTGTCCTGCTAGAAGGGGGACACTTGGTATGGACTGCATTCTCCTCCTTTTTTCCCACAACTGCCCTACACTTGTTTGCCAGCACAGACTGCTTGAGCCTGCAAATGGAGATCAGCAACTTTGCCAGACAATTTTTTGCCAAAAATCGCCTTTACTAAGACAGGCAGTGTCCCTGCTGAACAGTATATAGTCAGAGAAAGTCTTCACTGTATTTGACAGGAATCAAAAACCATTCACATATAGGACAGATTAAAATTACCTATGTCCTTTCTGCCCTTGCTGTGTCAGCTGAAGCCAGGAAGTTTTATGATCACTAGCTCCTCTCCCTCCCTTTATATTCTCTGCTCTTACATAAAGGCTCACGTGCTGAAACTCTGCTCACTGGATTCAGTCTTCCCAATTCATGCAGGCATGCCTGTGTCTGTGCGATACAGCATATCTACTGCACATCACACCACTCGGGTGCATTTGGAGGGATTTGTGAAGTCGTGCTAAGGGACTGATCTGCCTTTTCTTCTTTCTTTTTTTTTTTAAATTTTCTGGTCCTGTTGCATTTGCTCCTTGCTCACCATGGGTGATCACTGACTGAGCTCCAACCACCAGATTAGGAATTGGGCACTTGGTTTTACATGACAGTGTTCTCCCTACAGGTGGGGGCCAGGCAAGGTGTCACACCTGTCTGAAGTCACTGGAGAATCTTGTCTTCTGGGAGCCAAGGGGGGCTTCCAGCTGTATTGGAGCCGCCTGGAGATGAGCCTGCCTGACTTGTTCTGGTATTAAAAAGCCTGGCAGAATTTGCTTTGTTCTGATGGGATAGAGATTTTGTGAGTTTCTGCTTCAGATAAGTCACTGCTTTATCAAGATCTAACACTATCGTATAAATTTGAGAAAGCTCCAGATGAGGATTACTCAGCTTGATCCCTAAAGCTGAGTGCTTGCCTCTCTTTATGAGTATTTATAGCCTTTAATTAAAATTAAATCTGGAAACTCTGTGTTCCTAAGTACTTTTCTAAATTATTTGATTCTATTCACAGGAAAATAGTACTTGGATTAAACTATACTTGATGTTTCCAGGAAAAAAAAAAAACAGATTTTCACTGTGATCTGCTGCCTTCTAGAGCTGATGCCAAGAAACCCAAAATATTTTAGTGACTGTGCTTAGATGTCAGCACTGACTACAGATGTTTATGTCCTCCCACTGGGGTTTTCCTGCACTGTCATTAAGTCAGCAGAAAGAACCCTCAAAAGAATCTGTAGCTGCCGTAGCATCATGGTCAGAGCTTGGTCCAAAGTCCCTCAAGGGACTTCATGAACACACTCCACTGCACATCATTGACCACCAGGCAGCACCCTGGGCAGTGCAGTCAGTGTCACCATGTCTGGCTAAAGGACAAGGGTAAAATGAAGCCTGTACTAACAAGATGAACCGGCTAGGGACCACCAGAAAAGTGTGGACTTGGAGGAAGACTTAACAGGCTCACCGCTATTCAGAAGGCCTAAAGGTGTTTTTTCCTTTTCAAGTTGTTACAAATTTCACATCATTTTCTTCTGGGAAATTTGAGATGCAGGTTGATGCATTTTGCCTATTAGAAACCCATTTTCAAATGTTATTCACAAAACAAAACCATGACACAGATGTGGGAGTTCGTAATTTTTTGAATGTTCTTTTCTGTATGTCTTGGGTCAGCAGACGTATTTTCACTCCTGAGAAAATATTAGAGGTGCACAGATGTCAGTTGGACACCACTGGCCGTTCAGAGGCCAAAAAGTTATTGCTGAAGACACAGCAATATGTGCGCCTCTATTAGTTTGTGGAGTTTGGACGCATAACGCAGACTTATCAGAAACTTACTGCAACCAATGATATGAGTTGCAAAATGAGCCAATCCACATTAGTGTTTTCCACATCACTAAGAATCTTGTACCCTTAGACATTTCAGGACAGACTGTAGAATCTTCATATGGAGTGCATCTCTGCACATCTCTGCACACTGGTAGGAGGTGAACGAGTTGATTTTTAAAACTGGGTTATTTATATTTGTCATGTCACCATAAATGGGGCTTGTGATTATGCCACAAAAGCTAAAAATGATCTCTTTTTCAGTCACTCATACTATGACTGCAAGATTCCAGCATAAGTATGGTTGTCACTGTTTTAACTTCACTTATTTGCAGCAGAGACAACTCACAATATCTAAAAAGTGATAGTGGGGTACAAGATATTATGTAGTGTGCAGAGAGCAGGAATGAGAATTTGTGCTTTTGTTTTTATATATTAGGACAACTAAAGATATAACAATTTCCATTAAGGTCACGAGGAGTTCTTTATAGCGTAATACAGGAAAAAAAAAAGACTACACTGCTACTATTTGATGTGTTCCTAAAGAAATTTTTCTCTTTATGACTTTCCAACACTTAAATTCTTCAAGAGGTGAGTGAACAGTCATAAGAGAATCTTCACTTAGGAAGAAGAAATTGTGCCAAGAGCAGGCAAAGGTGCTTAAGTGGTAAATTCCAGTGACTGCCCTAGTATGTTGCGTATTGTATTAGGGTACTGGTGAAAATGGAGCATCTAAAGAAAATATTAGAGGAAGAGATTTCATAATTAAAAGTTGAATGCAGTATCGGTAACAAGACTCCTAGAAATGAGTTTATGAGGGAACAGAAAAAGCAAATCCTACTCTGTACGTCCTAGTAAAAACTAATTCTACTCAAATTTCAGCTACTTTCTATCCACAAGAAGACCAAGAAAAATTTAGAGAAATAATTTTTTGGAGAAATTGCATGGGGAGTACTTTTGAATTACAAATACAGTCAAGAAAATTATGAGATGATTGAAGATAATTCATTAATAGATAAAGACTGAAATAATTTAATACATTATTCATGATGTATTATTCTCTCAACTCCCTTGTTGATGACCTTCTTGTTACTTTTTTTTTTAAGTGCTAGTGGAAGCTATTCTTTACAAACGAATATCCAGAATTCCTGACACAGCTAAAATACTAAAACGTAGAAATTATTGCACAGCATGTCCTTGCTTTATTTTTTGCCAAAGATAATAAAACTTCTTGCATCAGGTCACCCTGATGTTACTTCTGATTTACACCAGCATAACTAAGATGAGAAAATTGTCTTTTCACCTCAAAGATGATATAACTTCTGCTTGTTTTCGTTTACAGATCCATACTTTATCAACCACTCATTTGAACACTGTTACATGTGCCTGTTATCTTTCAATAGTTTAACAGCATTTCATTCTATAGACTTTTTACCAGCACTTTCTAAGAATACTGAGGGTATACTGAGGGCTACTGAGAATAAGGAGTTTCAGGAGTAGTGGGCTGGTTTCCCATGGCTTTGCACTCTATGTTCCTGTGGCACCAAAGCTGCAGAGTCACAGGTGACTTCTCACCCACAACAGCCTTCAACTTCTCCACAGATCCTCAGGGGATTTCCTTTTCCATGTCCCCACACTCTGGTTCTTCTCCACTAACGCCCTTTCTCTATATTTTCACCTCCCTCCAGCATTCCTTTTGATTCCCCACTACTTCCCAATCTGCGATCCCTGATGAGCCTTTTGCAGATCTCTGGTTTCCTCACTTCCCTCTTCTGTCTCCAACTACCGGCTGAACAAGAGGCAGCATGTCTTGTGGGTGATTCTGTGCTGCATCTGTGCTTATTAACTATTCAGTGTTTATTTAGTAGTTGCAGAAGAGAGAACATCTGTGTGTGTACTGTAATCTTCTGTCATTGGTGGGTAGGGACTGATTTGGATTTCTTGCTTCCTTGAAACAAGTAAATACTGAATAGCTCAGAGACACTCTTTCCCTGTCAAATGTTGGACTTGGCAAAAGCTAGTAAGGATTGTTAAAAAGCCAAAAAAAAATATATATATATAAAAAAAATCCAGGCTAAAATACTCCTAGTGACTGCGTAGCATTTCCAGGCTACTAATTACACTGACTTCTATACATTCGTTTCTCAACTAATTTCACGTCTGCCTTTACCATTTCTTGTAATCCTGTAAAACAGAAGAATAGGAAAGGCAAACTATATTTTATTTGTTGCCCAACTCTCTATCCTTCAGCGGACTGCTTAGTAAATAGACATATGCCATCCATTGTTTGTTTTCAGTATTCATCTGTCTTTCTCTCTTCTCTAATTCCCTTCTGTCTGCTGCTGTTTTATGCATTGTAGTTTTTTACAGTCTTTATTTTTTTCCTAACCACACTACGTTAAAGCTTCTCTGCTCTAAACCTTTCTCTTACTGCCTCAGTTCCTCACTTCTATATTACAGAATTTGGATTCTTGTCCTTTTATTCACTAACTAGCTGTTATCTTACTTTCATTTTGTATCCTTGAAAAACATTCATTTTTTTTCCTTTAACCATCTCTCCACTCACCCTGCTCCCGTTTTTCTACATTAGTTATTCCTTTCCTTTATTGTTTAGTTTTCTGTATTCTCTCCTCATCGTTTAAGCCCCATTTCCAGTAGTGAAAATCTGCCAGGTAAAATATTATTACTACCTTATGTGCTGTATTTGATAAATTCCTCTTCGACAGCACATTAGGTTTGTTTTCAAAATGTCTGAATGGTACCAGTGGATGAATTACTATGAGCAAGTTTTCAAAGTTCTCTCTTCCACAGGAATGTTGACTGCTCAATACCTACAACCCAAAAATAAAATAAATCAGTATTGGTGAATTGAACTGAGGATGATAACATTTTGCACCTAAAACTTTTCACCCAGGTATTATATGTACATGGGTAAATGGAAACATTACATGTATTACTTTTCTTGACATGAGAACTTAGGTTGTTTAAGACTCTGATAGGTGAAAGTCTGTAGTATTTTCTATCCTAAATTCCTGTTCTGCGCTTGATCCCACACAAACCTTCCAAAAAGCCAAATCTGCCACAAATAAGAGCTCTTTATTACAATACAGTTCAGTGTAATTCTACTGACTTCACACGTGACTACAGGCCAATTGAAGATTTGGTCTTATGGGAGATGTCACCAGAGGCAGGTCTGCAGGGGGATATCCCTAATATTCAGACGGTAGTGACTTCTAGGCAGATTGGACTTGCTATACAGATTGTTCTTCAGTGCCTCAGGGTGGTGGGATAGCATGTTTACATCTACATGTTTCACAGAAGCTTGTAATGATACATCTTTTTTAATGAATGTAGTTGCTATTTTTGTTATCTTTCCTAGAATAAGGGTTTTTCTCTCTCACAGATCTTCTGCTCTAGTGCTACAATGGCAGAAAATCCAAGGAAAAAAAATCCAACGTTTCCATGGGAAAGCAGTCCCATGAAAGCAGTCATACAATTCTCCATTCCCTGAACTGTATTTAGTTTGGAAAAAGTAATCACTTAGGAGCTTTAGAATGATTAAATTGTTAAATATAATCCCAAAGGAATCTGCCAAGGCAAAGCCCATCAGTCCTGCGCTGGACAAATATGCTAGCAGGCTTCACTTCCCTAAGGTCATAGTAAATGGTAAAAGCTGAAGGAAAGCAGTGGAAGCTTCTTGCTTGATACAGAAGCTATTTTGATCCTGATGCACCCAAGGATTTGGCTGCAATTAATCAGTACATACATCGAAGTAGCAAGGTAATGCTGATGATTTCAGCAAGGCCACTACCTCTTATTCTGAGACTGTACAGTTTAAGGTCTGCTGTGATGCATTTAGAGTGGAGTGCTAGAGAGAAAACATACATGTTACTTTCTGACTGTGATCTCACTTATCTTTCTCTTGTCTCATCTTCGTGTGGAAAAGAAACGGAGCAGCAAGAATCCCTTTCAAAGCAAGGGTACATCTTTGGGGTACATAAATTGTTTTCCCCCTTGTGTGCTTGGAAGAGAGTTCATACCCTCAGGTTGTGGGGTTTCAGCCTCTGCAACTTATGCTACCTAGTATTCCTTCTGCAAGGCTTTGGCATGTGCCAGGGAAGTACATTCTTGCTTTTAAAATTTGCAGTTCCCTGAGTCATTCCTATGTCTTCTGCCACGTAGTTCAGCAGCTGCCTTTAATCACCCAGAATGTTCTCAAGGACTTTGCACTGTTGACATACCACGGGCTTGCTGCACTTCCCTCCCTTTGTGCTGCCATGTTACAGTGACTGAGGTTTGTTTAACGCAGATTATCCGTGATAGGCACAAGCACCGCTATTTCCGTTGTATTATCTTAAGACTGGATATCGAAGAGAAAAACATGCATTAGCACCATTTACTATGTAATAATATTTCAGTACACAAGTGGCTGCAGTCTGTAGATAAGTGAATTTTAAAGATGAAAGAAAGTGATGGCAACAAAGGATTATAAAATAAGTTATGCAATTGCTTTTCTTCCAGAATTGGTTTTGTAAAGTTTTTCATTGCTTCAATTAATTTATCATTGATTAAAAGTTTCATATATTGGAAAGCCGGAAGGACAATTTTACTCAGTTGTTATGACAGTGGATGGAACACAGGCCATTGGCTTTGTACACTAAATTTTATTTGATGTTTGAGATAATATTTTGTAAAACATTCAAGTGTCTCAAGTAAAAATTCCTACTGATGGAGAATCAGCTATAACTACAAATTGATTGAGGGGACAATTATGTTTACTGCAAAGAACAAATATGCTATTCTGAGATTGCATTTGTCATTCTTTAATTTCCTGCCCCAGTTCTCTCATTTGTTTGTATTCTAGTCAGAAGAGCCCTCCATTAGCATATTTTTGTTCATTATGTGAGTACTTTCAGACTGCCATCAAGTCACCTCTCCATCTTCTCTTTCTTTTCCAGTTAACCAAGTTGAACTTCCCCTGCTCTAAATTGTTTCCAACTTTTTAAACATTCTTGCAGTTCTTCTTTAAATTACCTCTAATTTATCATCCTTGTTCTTGAACTAAGGACATAACAGCCAGGCAGCAGATCTGAAAAGCACTGCCAGCATTCATACTTTCTAGTGCTGTTCCTTAATGAACTGAAGAGCTGTACTAGTGCTTTACCACAGTAGTAGACAGAGTTCAAGTTCAGTTCATTACTCATCATGAGCCTTGAGTATTTTTCAGGGTAATTTTTCCAAGACTGGGGACTGTTTTTTATTAGTAGGATCTGAATTTGTTTCCAGTCTAATTTCACACTGTAGAGTCAGGAAGTATGTGACTTTTCCTTGAATCTAATTCAGCCATCAAAATCAGTGTTTTATTGATCTTTTTCATCATTACCTGTAACTGCACTGTCCTCGGAGCTATCTGCATACATTAGCAGTAAAGATTTTGTTTCCTTTTTTAGCACTTTTGAAATGCAGGATTAAGATGAATATCTCTAGGACTACACTACAAACAAATCTCTTAGTGAAGATTCTAGTCTTCACATGAACTTTCAGGTGAGAGATCTGGAGCTGTTCAGCCTGGAGAAGAGAATGCTCCAGGGACACCTGATAGCAGCCTTTCAGTATCTGAAGGGAGGCTACAAGAAAGAGGACAGACTCTTTGGCAGGGTCTGTTGTGATAGGACATGGGGAAATGGTTTCAAACTAAAAGAGGGAAGATCTAGGTTGGATATAAGAAAAAGTTTTTTACAGTAAGGGTGGTGAAGCTCTGGAACAGGTTGCACAGAAATGTGGTGGACGCCCCGTCCCTGGAGACACTCAAGGTCAGGCTGGGCTGGGCTCTGAGCAACCTGATCTAGCTGTAGATGTCCCTGTTCATTGCAGGGGAGTTGGACTGGATGACCTATAAAGGTCCCTTCCAACTCAAATGACTCTATGATTCTGTGATCTTTCAGGTCTATCTTTCAGGAGAAAAGTCGTTTGCTACTAACCCGTTTTCTCCTTCAAGGCAGACTTCTTACAGTCTTTAAGACAGCTGGTAATTTTCTGCTGGCATGAATTGCTCTGTCCACACTACATTGTAAAGGATTCCTGCTACGTGATAGACTTTGAAAAGTGCTATGTTTGATACATTGACCTAGTCTTGAGAAAAGACTGACAAATATATTAAGGAAGCATTTGACTGAGAGTTGAGTATCTTCAATCAGAGATTGGCAAATACTTTATTTGTGGCTTCCGTGACATGTAATCATCCCTTCCCAAGACTTGTTAATAAACGCTGTCCCTTTTCTGACAGTTTCTAGCACTTCTGCCTATGTGTAAAAGCTCAAAATCTTCCAGATGACTTTTCCTCTCAGTTCTTCCAAGTCTAATTTCCACAAACATCTGCTTCATAACTAACCCTTTCTTCACACATTCTTTTTACAGAATCACAGAATCACAGAATTGCAGGGGTTGGAAGGGACCTCAAGAGATCATCGAGTCCAACCCCCCTGCCAGAGCAGGTTCCCTACAGCAGGTTGCACAGGTAGGCGTCCAGGCCACAAAATGGCGGATGGGAAGCTGAACGTGGACAGCCTCATCACCTGCCTGCTGGAAGTACGAGGATGTTGTCCTGGAAAGATTGTTCAAATGACAGAAGCAGAAGTTTGGGGCTTGTGCATAAAATCGCGGGAAATATTTCTTAGCCAGCCTATTCTCCTGGAACTAGAGGCACCTCTGAAAATCTGTGGTGACATTCATGGTCAGTATACAGACTTGCTTCGACTATTTGAATATGGAGGATTCCCACCAGAAGCTACTCATCTTTTCCTTGGAGATTATGTAGACAGAGGCAAACAGTCTCTGGAAACAATTTGCCTACTTGTGGCGTATAAGATCAAGTACCCGGAAAACTTCTTTCTCTTAAGAGGAAATCATGAGTGTGCTAGCATCAATCAGATCTATGGATTCTATGATGAATGTAAGCGGAAGTTTAACATTAAGCTCTGGAAGACCTTCACAGACTGCTTTTGATTAATCGTATTCTCCATTTCCTTTGTTCCCTGTCATGGGTGCTGGTCCCAAGCAGACCCTCCTCTGCTTCTTGTCCTTGCTTTCCTATTCTGATAGCTTCATGGTCTGGATGAGGAGTGAGTAAATATTCAAGGAATGGAAGAAGGAAAGCATGGACAGAAGTCCTTTCTGGAGACAACTGAAGTGGCTGGTCACAATAGCACACCAAACAGCTTGCTACCATCAGCTGAAATGCAATTTTGGAGAAGAGATCTGTGTTTCAGGCAAAGACAATTGAGTTAGCTCACATCACAACTAGCACAGGCTAAAAGAGCCTCTTGCTTGAGATCGGAGTGCACACATATATTGTTTTATTCCATTAGGGATATGTAAGCACCAGTGCTGGTGGGGGAACAGTTAGGGATGGCAGTTTTTGAAACTGATGTAGTTGATAGAAAGTGCATCTGGATGAATGTGGTCAATCTGAGCTGGCTTACACATTACACTTTTACAGTTAATCCTGTATGTCTTTGTGTGCACACATTATTGACTTAAATGAATTTTTACTTTCTGTTTAGTTTGGACTTCAGCTAATAAAAGTCAGGTTAAACTCTAGTGTGTTGGAAAATTAAATTTCTGCATATGATACAAACTGCTGCAATGAAGAAAGAAAAAGTAACAGAGATGAAATGAATGAAAATATGAATGAATGAGGAGAGGAAACAAGAAGTTTTCTGCTTTGACCAAACAATTCATATAAAACTGTTGTGGTGAAATTTATGCTATTCTCATAACTGTAGATCTGTATCAATTTAATCAATGGGGTTGTTTACAAATTCTCTTTACATGACTTAAGCCTGTATGCATGTGCTTACCTTTAAGTATATAGGCAATGCCATTGCTTATGTGCTTACATTAAGAATATGCTTTACATGTTTTTCTGGATGACAGCTAAAGCTTGCAGCAGCAGGCCTAGAATTAGAGCCTTTTGCTGGTAGAACATTATGTTGTCCTCATCTTATTACAGTGTGATAAAACAGTAGAGAGTTTACTAGTCTGAATAACACAGCTTAATGCATTTTAATAAAAATAAAATTCCTAGGTCTTCAAACCATATGAAGTTAAATTGGTTGTTTAAAGAACACCTGATTAGATTTTTATATTCAGCAAAAATAGCTAAAATTATAAAATATTTCACATTCTTTTTATTTTAAAGGACAAAAGGAAAATCCAGCTATTCTTACCCCATTGTCTTAGTTTCTAATAGAAGTTACATTTCTCGTAGTGTCTGGTATGAAGCTATGTTTTGGTCCCAGAAGAAAAACACAACTGATAACACCTGGCAATGTTGAACAGAGCCAAGGACATATTCAGTTCCTTGGCGAAGCAGTTAGGAGGCATAAGGAGCTGGGAACTGGGGAGAGACAGGACCAGGGCAGCTGACCCAAACGGACCAAAGAGCTATTCCATATCATATGACATCATGTGATTTTATGGAAAAGCAGTTAGCCGAGGGAGGGGCTGCTGGCTGGCTAGGTATCGTTTGGTGATCCCTTGCTTTGTGTATCATTTATTTTTTATTGTGTATATATATATATATATGTACTGTTATTTCTTTTATTTTCTCCGTTGTCTTAGTAAATAGCTTTTATCCCAACCCACGAATTCTACTGTATTTTTTTCCTTAATTTTCTCCCCCATCCCACTTGGGAGGGGGGAGAGGGAGCAAACAACTGTGTGGGACTTTGCTATCTGCTGGGTCAAACCACAACACCCATACATGATGCAGCAGATCATTTAGCTAGAATGCAAACCAACCAAAACCATCACAGAGGACAGAAACCCAAATAATCAAATTGTCAAATAAACAGAAGTAAAGAGCTAAAAGCACGAGGTTACTATAAGCTATTTTCTATAATAGCTCTCCCACTCCAAGAAGGAAGATATAAAAATCGCTAGTCTCTTTATGGAGTACATCAAATCTCATTTTGTTTTAATGTGTTAAAGTGCACAGTGAAAAAGGCAGAGTTGACTCCTGGGGAAATAATGTTAAATCAGTTCAGAAGAACGAAGTTTGGAAAAATACTTTCATTTTCCTTTTAGTATTGCAACAAATGTATTCATCTGCCTAGATAATCTGGCATTTTAAATAACTTCACGCTTAAGCTCTGTCAATTTGATCTCCCAGGGTTAATTGATTATTTCTACAACAGTCTTGCCAGAAAAGATCAGAGCACTTACATCTTTCCATTAATCCTTGCTGTTCAGGGAGAGGGTGCAAAACAGGAGTTCTATGATTGCCTTAAATCTTTTCAGGTCTATCATTTCCCCCCTAAAGTTGTCTCCTGTCTGATTAGTTTCACATCATGGCACTCCATTTCATTAGTTTCACTGACATGGCACTTAAAGCGTGGTCTAATGATAGGAACATCAAATCTACTTTTGAGCATCCACCACCATTTACCACCGAAAAGCCTTAATTCCCCTATTAAAATGGATAATGAATTGAGGTTAGTAAAAGAATAGTGAAAAATCTAACTGATTTACTGTGAGAAAAGGAAAAGTTTCAAAACATCACTTTCGTAAAATTGACATCCAGCATTTTGCTGCAGTAAACAACCATCAACATTCAACAAAGCCTCTTGGGGGTTTTCTAGAAGAGACAAGCTTTATCAGCAATTGCATATTTGTTATTGACGTTGTTCTTTGCAGTGGCATAGACGACACAATGGGGGATTAACCCTCATGCAAGGCAGTGTGACAACTCATCAGTTGAAAAACAGAACCTGGTCAAATGTCATTTTTTTAACCGGCGTTAAAACTGCTGGCGTAGAAGAATCCCTTAAAAACAACTAGACAAAAGCTGTGCTGTGGTTTGTGGGGAACCTTCATTTATTTTAAATGATGGCAATTTGTGTTTTCCTGTCTAGAAACAAAAGAATGTCCTCCCCTCAAAAGGCTGGAAATAACCAGAACAGAAAGATCCTTCTCTGTTATCATCCCGTTCTCCTGCATTTCACCTCCCCTCTTTCCTTTTCAGTTCATCTGGCAGGTACACTGATTAGTGGTTTCCTCTTCCTTTTGTTTTGAATGTAAATGAAGATCTAACTGGTTTAAGAAGATGTTGGATTTCAGACATGCTTAGCAGTCAGGGTAAAAGTCTCTGTCAGTTTCACCCGTGAATTAAAAATTCAAAGAGTGACATTCCCAGTCTGTAGGTGAGTGCAGGATTTGGCCCTTAGAGAATGTGGGAAGGCTGGCGAGGTGTGCCAGGTCTCCCTTCTTTGGTTTCAGGAAGAATCACTACTGTCTGGAAAGATCATGACTTTACTTAGGTGACACTTAGGGTATCACTATCAGTGGGGTTTTATTAGCATTAATGTATTAAATAATACAAAGTAATGGTAGTGGCCATCTCTCTTTGCAGTGGTTTGCACTTAGATCAAAGACAGCAAAGTCATTTAGAAAGATCTGGGGCACCAAAATTAAAACCTGTGTAAATTAAACACATGTGAAGTGCGCAATATGTGGCAAATTAGTACAGAAAATACTGAGAAATGTGCATCTTCAGGGTTTGCCTGCACACCATGATGTGACAGGTATTATTGCCCTTTGTACAATTATTTAAACCCTGTAGGAATTCCCAGTGTCAGAGTATGTCAGCATACTGTTATTAGACAAGTTTAATTAGGATCTACCCTGCTGCTCCTAACAAGTATTTAATTAACTTCTAGGCAGGGTAATTAGCTTTAGATTGTGGCTGATTTTCTGCCTCACCTTCTGTTGACACTTGGCCTACAGTAAGGCAGCTTGCTTTGCTGACAGTGTAATGGATAGCAGCTTTGGAAAGACTAATATCAAGGCTGACTAGACTAATAATAAATAAACAAATGAATAAATAAATAAAAAGTGGAAAGAAGAAGATAAAAGACAAAATAATGACTACCAGGTCAGGATCTGAAAGGACAAAAAAATGCCACCCACCAGACAGGCAGACACAAAAGCCTGGTAGCAGGAAAGAAACAATCTGACATTAAGCATTTGAGAAGAACAAAGTGTGACACTGAAAAATCTAACAGATAAAGCAAAAGGTTTTGAAAAGTATTTGTTTCATGTGTTTCTTTCAGCTGGATAAATGATGAAGCTTAGTTACTATTTATGTAACACTATTGAGGTGTGCCTGCACTTTTCTGGGAAAGACTTTCCAACATAAATGTATCCTTGAATCCCTGCTCTAAAGAATTATGCCCCACTTCCATCAGCACAATAAAGAATATGCCACAAAGTGAGCATTTAAAACAATTAGCATAGACCAAATGAACCATAGCAAATTGGTCAGGTCACCATTTAACCCGTTGGTGGCTTCTTGAAGAGCTATGCGATTTCCAAATGTGTAGCTTTTGATATACAGTATGCTATTCTTCTACCCAGTCCTGATATATCATTAAAATTAATGGGACCTCATTCAGTGCCACAGCTACAAAAATTTTGGGGCTAGAGGGAGGGAACACTCACGAATTTAAAACCCTTTCCCTGTCATTAGGACAAAAGGGTTATAATTCTCCTTCATTTTGAAAGAAGAATAATTTTTTAAGAAGTCATTTAATTTTTGCAGAGTGCCCCAGGTATCTAAGCATTGGTTTTCCCAAACCTGCATTAGTAACAGAAATGCACCAGCATTGCTGTAAAGCATTGCCTCTTGCAGAAACACTACCGCTGAGATTTGCACCATTGTTACAGAATAGGGGAATGTTCTTACAGTAAGGCTCAGCCTGATCTGCACTACTATAAAAGAGAAACTCTAAGAAACATTAAAATGTTGTTCAGATGAGAACTTACATATTTTCTTTTTGTTATAACATTTCAGGTAACTCAGAAAGACTCATGTTTGTTTCACATTTCAGCAGTACCACTGCTCCATGACGAGACAGCTGAGTGGGGAGAAAACCAGACTCGGGGCTGCAGTATTGGTCCTGGGACATTCCACTGAAGAGCGACTGTGAATGGCATGCATGAAAGCCCTCCATGAAGTTTAAGAACTTTCATCCCATAAGCTGATCATCCCCTTTACAATAAGACCAAGGCCTGGGTTGTGATTGTAGTCAGATGGTAAGTTATCTGAATCCCATCTGTCTGCAGCCATGAAACACACCCTGGGGTCTCTGAAAGCACCCACTGGAGCAGCTGCTTTTAGCATGGAAGCAAGTACGAGCAGTTGCTTAAACTAACAGCCATAATTTTACATAATCTTGACAGCAAATAGCTTCATATATGGTGAATAATGACATTAAAATAAATTCTGAAAATTTAAATTATTTTGTTGTATTTTGCTTTGTTCTTGAGATTGCAAGGACAATACCCCTACCATCATCAGACAAATCAGATATCACATCTCCTGCATCTAAGATAGAGTTAACTGGGAGATGCCTCAGCTGACTGCATCCTTCTTTTGACCTAGAACTCTGATTTTATGCTGTTTTATGTTGTTCTATAGAACAAGAATGAAACTGGACTTAGATCTATAACACCAGTAGAAACCCATATGGCATTTTGTATGTAATAAAAGAAATCTCTGTGGAGTAAATCATTATTCATTCTTCCCCTCTCTCACACAGCTAGTGCTATTAAGAAAAAGGGAATAGCAGGAAAATCTAGTGAAAATGTCCAAGGAAGACAAAGAGCATGCAGATCATGCTTTCCCTTTCCCAGGAAGGATGAGCAGTGTTCAGGTGCACTAACTAAAAATAGTTTTAAATAGTTTTAAATAGTTAAAAATTTGAGGGGTATCAGATCAGACTTCAACAAATGAAAATGCCCCAACAGATGAGGGAATTTGAATACCTATCTTCCTATCCTGAGGATGCTCACAGAAGCTCAGCCCGATGAGTCAGAAACATAGACCATCCAACTGGAGGCACCTGTGCCGTTCCACAGAGAGAGCAAACCTGTAAGTTCTGCAGAGTTTGTACACTGATAGAGCTCCGCCTGCATGCCCCAACATCCCAGCTCCGCAGTGAGGCATTTTGAATGACTTGGCTAGCAGGTCTGTCATGTGTCAACTGAGCAACACACAATTAGTGGAAGCTTAGTTTGTTGCAAAATAATGCAATGGGGTCATTTTACACATGGAGTAGTCACAGATACTTTTTGTTTTTCTCAATCTTACTTTACAGTCCCCATTGTCAATACAAATACACTATCCTTATTCTCAGAAGGCATCATAACACCTGTACTGCGGATGATACTGGTACCCATATCTGTTCTGTTCATGTCTTCAGGTCCCCAGGGCACTGTCTACTATAAGAGGCAGAGAAGAGGATCTCAGAAGTAATGTCGTTACTTCAGTCAGGACTTGGGGAAGAGGAGAAAGAAGCAAGAAAAAGAACAACTGACACAACGTTGACATGGGTTCTTTCATATCCCAGTGCCAATGATCAAAGAATATTGGCTTAGACTTCAGAATAATCGTAAAAATTGTTCTTTAAAAATACATCACTTTAAAAATAAATTGGTGCTCTTCAGCGAATCTTTTAAAGCTCGACAGGACAAAGTACACTACAGAGAACAACACTAGAGGAGGGATATGAGCAATACGACCTAATGGACAAGATCATTAATTCTGTAATTTCTATTCTCTGTGATACAGTTGTCTGCCTGTCAAATACCTATTACATGCTTTCTAGTGAATGCTTCATATAAGAGATGAATGGACTTTTCATAGCAGACACAGATATAACATAAGCCTTTAATGAAACAGCAGAGTTCCTTACAACTGCTAAGGAAATGTCAGTGTCTTTGCTACTGGTATCCTTTTAGTTTGTACAGATATACATGTAAGGACAGCATACTAGGAGCTCTAGAATAGCGTGATGATGGAACCCTGCTTATAGACAGACAGGCAGCTATATGCTATACCTGCTATGTGTAGTAAAATTCTAGTCCCAAATTTTGTCCAATTGTCTGTCAAACATTTTAAAGTAGACAAATGAATATGGATCAATATCATTATATATCTATAATCAGAATGAATTACAGAACTCAAATGAGTCTGGTTAAACATTTAACTTTAATTTAATTCTTTTTCTAGAAAATGAAATGAACAATTTATCTCATAACCTCCTTGGCTGTAGTTATCAGGAGTACTAATCACACCCCTGTGGGATTAGAGAGAATTGGCTGTTTCTCCTTGCCTCGCAAGACCCCAGAGGTGTGATTATCTCATGGTTACCACACCCCTGTTGTGTCTCACTGCTTCAATGAAATAAATGAACTGTTAAATTGACAGTTACAAATGAAGTTCCTGCTGGCCAGCTGACTGTATGGCATTTTGGGAAAAAAAAAAAAGAAGGGGGGAGGAGGGGGAGAAGAGAGAGAAAGAGAGAGAGATAGCAGGGAACTGCCTTTTCAAAAATAGTGTTTTCTCATTCTTCTATAGTTTGCTTTCTCCTAAAGTCGTGGCATGGAACCAGTATCACAGAGAACTGTCCTCCTGCCCAGTATCCCCCACCAAGGAATCTGATAGCTATGAAGTCAGAAAGCTCAGCATGAACAAGCAGAAATACTAAGAGAAAAAAAAGAAGTGACTGTTAGCTGTCAGAAAAAGGCATTCATAGAGAGTGTATTAGTAGTTCAAATGTGTCAGTCACATGAGACTGTTTGTCAGGTTACATCTCACCCAGAGCAATGTATTTGGCTTTTATCCTTGTGACAAATGATTTCTCAACTTCTGTACCACTGGCACGCAGCCAAGAGACAGCACTGAGTGCTGTGATGGTCCATCCTCTCCTTCTGCTGCCTTGCCTCAAGCCCTGTGCACAGCTGGAAAGTTCTCTCTCTCCCTTACATGCACAAAGTCCAAAGAAGTAACTCCTTTCTCATTTTTGGTGAGTACACTTCTTCCTACCAAGCTTATCTTGCATTGGAATTTGCCCATCCTTGTCCTGGGGACAGAACATCAAGTCTCACCTGCATCCTCCAATTGTGCTGTTAACTATAGGAATGTGGACAGTGAGGATAAGAATAAATGTGGTTTATTATTCTCTCAGATACTGATTCTGCTAACCATCATTTCATGCTTTTTTCCATACGTGCTGTACAAACCTGAAGAACAGTTTACCAGATGACATTTTTTCTCTTTTGGTTGTGTTTCTTTCCCATCCCTCACACACAATCTGTGCCTTCTGCAAACTTCCCACTGCTTCCCTCTGCTCCTGCTGGAGTCAGCGGGAATCGCACCTTGTTCAGGAAGGTACATCCAGGACCCTTTTGGATGGAGAACCTATTGATCTGTTTTTCACCATTTGAGGGGTTCTTGCGCTTCCTCTGGGAACCCCTCCTTGAACTGAGAGCAAAAGAATTGGGCACAGCATTCCAGGGGAGGCAACCCTGTGTCAACTTCAGTGATCACGTGCTTCATTTACTTCTACCCAGTTTTTCGAAGATGACGCAGGGTAGTTTCAGTGATATGCTGGGAGCTCGTTTTGCTCTCATTATCTACTCTCCTTTCAGCTCTTTTCCATTTGTCTTCCTCATGATTCTTTCCAGGTTATCAGCTCCAACATCATCTTTAGTATGGCCTTATAATTGTGGTTCAGGTGGCAAACTAATTTCTACCTGAGAACTATCACTGAACTGTCATTTGGCAGAGTTAGGTCAGTTCCTCCATTAATTCGTAACACAATTACCTTCTTCTAGGGACAAATTCATAAATAAATAAATTTAATAAATTCTCACTTACTTGTAGCATCCACAAACCACTTCCAGAGTAATCTCCAGCTGAGAGGAAATTATATCAATTTCTTGAGTATTTTATGCTGACAAAGCACTGTAAACAAATTTGCTGTAAATCATAATGTGGAGTCATGTCTGCCATACAATTTGCTGTATGTGCACCTTTCAGTGGGGCCAAGAAGCAAGTATAATGGACAGAAAGTCATATGTGTCTAAGAAGATGAAGTTCTCAAGAAACCACACCTACCCATGTGGTCTATAGGCAGTCCCTGGCCTTTTCAGTGGAAAATAGACCTCAGAAGATCCTCTGAAGAGGAAGAGACATTACGTAAGAACTTGCAGTTCTTAATTTCCAGTTGAAGGTCCTACTGTTAATTCTTCCCTTTCTCCTGAAAAACTTGTTACTTTTGGTTTGGTTCTCGTACGGTCACTTCCCAAAGTAAAAATGTAAGATTTAAAGGGATTTATTTTTTCCTTATGAAAGAAAGAGGAAAGAACAGAACAGAAGGAAAGGACAGTAATCCCCTTAGCGATTTACTTCGTTTTTATACTAAGAAGTGTATTATGTGTCATTTAGGTAACACGTGGAAAGTACTGGCACATATATTTATGAACTCTACATACGCATGCATTTTTTAGAGTAGTGACAAATATATCTAGCACTAGTTATGGCATTGTGCTGAATGCTAAAATGTTTAAGTGGAGCTCTTGCTTGTTGACATGTCTCTAAAATGTGAAAAAAATTGCACTGTTGAAATGGGAAATGCCAATATTATTCATTTTTAAACAGGAAAAAAAAAAGAGGAGGAAGATATGTCTGTAAGAATTTGTTTGCTGCTATCACAAGTTTTAAAAATAGATACTCATTTAAAATACTTGTTAGTAACATTTTACTGTTCATTGTGAGAGAAAAATATTGTGCACAAAGTGCTTTTTCATTTTTTCCCCTCCTCTCTCGTTTGCCTGCTTTGTACATCAAATATCTGAAAGAAAGGGGGGAAGTAACAAGGTTTTCCTATTGGAAATAGAACTGCCGCATTGCATATCTGCATGTCTTTGTCCCAGCTTTGTTTCAGTAAGGCAAAGTCTGGGACATTCTTTCTAGTACTGCTAGCCTAATGACAGTATCTTACTGACAAAACGTTACCAAAATTTGCTTCCGATTCAAATTTATTGCAGCTGAAATTAGGCTATAATCTCTGGAGGATTCTATAGCTGAAGGAGAGTAACTTTATCAGGCTAAAATTGATTTTTTTGAATATTACTTTTTTTTCTTGAATTTCTACTTATTCTTCTTTCTTACTATAAGATGAAATGAGACTCTCAGGTAATCTAATGACTTCAAGTATAGAGATTACAAGAAAACTGCTTAGAATCAGAAGATTTGATAACACTGTAGGAGCTGTTGGTGCTATGTCAATTTAGAAATATCTAGTGGGAATGGAAGTTGGTTGGCAGAGGAAAACCTTCCACGAGGAAGTTTCTTCTCTTTCCTGTCCAGCTCTAACTAATTCTTAACCACCAGGAAAGAAGAGAAACTTTGAAAATATTATGTCTGCATGAGAGAACATCCTTGACTTGCTAAAGACTGAAGCCATATGGTTTTAATTCCATGATTCCTATTCTGTATGCTGGCCCTCCTCAGCTAAAATTTAATTACTGCTCCTGACATGACACATAGTCAAAGAAGTCTGATGCCTGAACTGGCCTACTGGAAATGTCAGAATGAAATGAAAAGCAATATTTTTGTTAAAAGTGTTCTTGTATCTCAGTGTGAAGACATACCTAAGTGTGTATGTGCATGTGCACACTATATATCTATTTTAAGCTTGCCAGTATTTAAATCTTCAGATGAGAAATTGGAACAGCTTCTCGAAGCAGAAGGCTCTCTGCCAGTTTCTTTTTGGAAGTTAAGAAAGTGAGTGCTCTGCTGAATGTTGCCTTTTGTATGCTTTCCCCGTAGATGCAATAATCTCTGATCTTGCCAGGGAATGTGACTGCCAAGAAGCTCATGGGACTGACAGGTAGAAACATGCCTTACTCCCACGTTACTTATCCTTGGACAGCTCATCTTGAGATTGGAACAGTGAATGATAGAGGAAGCCTTGCTTGAAGCTGCGGAAGAAAACTGGCAGTAAAATTGTCAAGTCTGCCAATCTCTTTGAGGCTTACCAAGTGATGGGGAGAAGCAATTCATAGAGACAGTGAAAAACAAAAGGGAGTCTTACTTGGCTTACCAAGAGAAAAAGAAAAAATAAAAACAAATTAAAAAAATCAAACCAACAAACAAAAACCCAGCAATTTCAATGAAGGTAGCACTCACTGAATGAGAAGAAAAGTATATTTGAATCTGTTCTAGCAAACTTTTGTCATCAAGATATTGTCATAATTCTGGATTTTAAGTACTTGTTTGTGTATGTGGTCTGCTGAACAGTGACATTGTTATCAGTGGGAATACTTGTTGCAACAGGAATTTTCTCTCTCTGCCTCGGAATTCTACAGTACTATCTTAAAGATAGCATTTTACACCCATGTTGCACAGGAAGGAATGACTGCAATATTAAGTACAAGTTGGACAGTAAGTCTGCAGTTATGCGTGACATAGTTCACAACAGTGCCATCAGTAACTCTTTTAGTTTATCTCCAAGAGGAATGAGAACAACCTCCCAGCATTTCATGGTGAAGAAATGCTCCTGTCTTGGGGAAATGTTTCTCAGAGGTAATGCACAGAAGAAAGCTGCGAAGCTGGTGGAGATGGGAACACTGGAGTAGATCTGGCTGATGCTGGAGGCAGGTTCAGCTGTGATGAACTACTTGAGGGACATGGGAGGATGGACTGATTGCATAGTTCCATTTTATTCTGAACCAAGTCATTCCAGAGGTGTTGTTTGGTGTAAAGAAGCCTGAATCTCATGCTGCTTGCAGCTCTTTTTAGTGCTGCAGCTCCATTTTAATCATGAGAACTAGTTAGCAGAAACCATATACTTTCTTGGATTATTATTGTCTTAACACTGGGAATTAGCACCAGAGGAGAAACCTGTCTAATTATCTCCTTTTTAGAAAAAAATCCATCATAATTAGAATGAGCAAGTTGTGAAATCCTGTGTGAGGCCCTGGCTCCATTGAGGATAGCAGTAGGTTTGCCATTGACATCGCTACAGCATGATCTCCTTATTAATGTTACATTACAATTCTACTTTGTTGTGGAAGTGAATCTTACAGTTATTTAGACAAAATTACAACTTCCCCAAACTACAAATGCATTTTCGGGCTTGTAGCTATCTTGGTCTACTTATCACTGTGTCTCCTGAGGGTGTTTATGTCTTGAGGAGTTAATTAGAAGTTTACCACATGTTCATTCATATGTATATGTAACTAAGTTGGATTTCTTCACACCCATAGCATTTTGGTGAGCAATGCAGAGTTAGGCATTCTTTTTAACAGCCAGCAGTTTTATCAAAAAACTTTCAAAATAGTTAATTGGTGTATAATGTGTGCATGAAGCATGATGAACGGATATCATGTCTCCCTGATCTTACAGGGAGACAGAGAACTCAAGTGAGGGCAAGATGTAAATAATGCTTGCGACATAGCAGAGTGCGTTACATATATATATATATATATTCTACAAATAGAAGTAATGCTCCAGAAATAAAGTTCATGATAAAATTTCTCAGCAGATTATATAAACTGAATCTTCTATATCTTCTATGTAATAACTTCCCAAGTGACTCTTCTGAAATGACTCAACATGTATGTCATGTTCACAGCTCTCCTGATTTAGGTGTTGCAGCCCATGGAAAATTAAACTATGATAAAATGTATACGTTTCAAATGCTATGAGTTGATGCATTCTACATAAATAAAAGGACCTGATTTTGTGTTTTGAAATCAGTATTTTACTTTCTGTTTACTGTACAACGCCATCTGACTTCTTAAAAATTGGCTGATCCTTTTACCTCATCTGCACCTCTGCTCTGCTTCAGAAATATCACAGTCAAATCTTGGACAAGTTCTGTCTACTCTCATGTTAGCTTTGCCATCAAGAGCAAGGAAAATGTGAGGTGAGAAAAAAAATAGAATGTGTAATCCAAAGCAAGGAGAGGGAAATGATTCATCTAAACTATCAGTGCATTTGAATTTCATTTGAAAAAAAAGAATGAAAAGACTCCTAGACCAGTCTTTTGGCAAATTTTTCCAAAATTGACACTCTATCTGATATCATCAGCCTGCACAGACTGTAGAGTTGCTCCACCAAACCACTGAAGTATGTGCTTTCCTTTAGCAATTTCATTGTGTTACTGATTTTAGAGAGACAATTCAGTTATATAAGTTTAATGCTCAGCATAATCATTTTGGACTGGAATGTTATGAAGAGTAACTTCCTGCAGTACAATGAATCTCAACCTACATCATCTACAACAAGTTCACTCATCTGTAGCTCGAGTGAAATTTAAAGACAGACATACCAAGGAAGAATTAGTGCTTACAAAATCACTGAGAGTAAGGGATAGGCACAGAGATAGAGGGAAAGGTGCCCTTGGGTCACAATTAAGATCAGGCCCTGTCTTAGGCTCTCTCCAGGCCTCCATGTAGGCAACATGAATCTCCTTGCCTTCTAACTTTGAAAGACAGTCAACACATAGCAAGTTTCCATGTGGTTCACTTAAGCAAAGAAGTTTCTCTAAATGAAGGGAATTTATTATTTGAAGATTCCAATAAATTTTTGAGTGGATCAAATTTTTAATACTGTTGCAAGGTGTTAGCTTCAAAGGTAAAATATTTTGCCAAAATTTTTCCTACAAAGATTACTTTAGAAATCATCTCAAAGAGTTTGGTCTGTGTTTAGCCTGTTTCCTTTAACTGCTCAGATAAAGTGAGGAGGTCTGCTGTGTGCAGAAGTCAGAGCGTCTGAGTTGCCCCAGATTCCTGAGATTCCATCTAGGAGGCAGAGGCAGACTCTGGTCTCTTGTCTTCACTGAGACTCTGACATCTGCAAAATATTTAGATTTGACCAGTCTTGCTCATCATGGCTGAGATCAAACTGCATTACTGTCTCCCACAGTACTCCAGGTAAGGACTTTGCACTTCAACTCTTTCTTTGAATGGCAGATCTTGAGAAGTGAAGGGCTCAGAAGTGAATAGGGAAGCGAAATGGACAGAACTTCCCTATGGAGATGTACAAGCAGTGAAGAACTGCTTTCCTAAAGGATCTTGTAGGAGGAGGAAAAAGAGAGAGAATGTGGGCAAAGATGATAGGAGCATGGTTCTGTACAAGGAGAGGTTAAATAGACTAAGAGTTCTTTTGTTTGAGAAAGATGATTGAAGAGGTTTATAGATCCTAAGTGGAATACACAAGCTGAACAGAAAACGATTATTCTCCATTTCTCTTTATACAAGAACTAGGAGGAATCAGCTAGGAGGTCAGGGAATAGGTTCAAAATAAGCAAGAAGAAAATTCATTTTCTTGCAGTGAAGTGAAAGGTGGGACACACCGCCAGAAGATGTTGTGGTTATGCAAATTCTCCTTGACTTCAAGGATTGTACAAGATCATGAGAGGATAATTTGTCAAATGGAATTGCATTTGAGGATGACTTTTCTGATTTAGGGCATCCCTGAGCCTGTGATTTCTGAGAAGTGTGAGGGCTTGGGCCCCGTGCTTCTTCCTAAGGCCTCCTCTGGCTGTTGGAAGAAAGGGATATGAGAAAAGGAAAACAAGGAGGAAACAGTGTGAATGACAGGTGAGTAAAGGGAAGGGGATTGAAAGCCACAGGAACAAAAATGTGTGACTGAGGAACTAGAAGGGATGTTGAGTGCCCTGACAGTGCTCCCACTTCTCTGTTGACTTGTCAGAGGTGCAAATGGATCTTGTCCTTCCCAGAAGCATGTTAGGAAAACTGAACAGAAATGGGTCCCTCAGTCCCCAGTATTGTCCCTTTTTATCTTTCTCCTGTTGATGGCTTGAAAACCCAGGTTGAACTGGGCCTAGGAGGAGGTTATGAAATGGTGACTTGGTGGGCTTCTGAGAGGGAGGACTCGACTAAAAAGAGAACAGCATCACTTATAAGAGGTTCAGGAAAACAGTTGCTGTTGGAAGCGGGCTCCTAGATCTGAGGATCCCTTAGGCTCACCCAGAACAGATGTTCTCAGCCTCTGCACCACTGTACCTGTCCAGGCACTACCTGAACTGTGGGGCTTTTGCTATAGTGATGGGGTACCTTCAGAGATGTAGAAAAGCAGTCATCAAAGTTTGTTAGAAAAGACAAAGAATCAAGGAAATATAGGACTATAGCTGAAAGTTGGCATTATTTTTTGCAACACAGTTTTGCATTCTCTAAATAATACATTCATAAGTAAAAATCTTCTTACTAGATAATTCAGTGTAGGCTTAGCCTTATTTTAAAATTTCATATCTGTTTTA
Organism: Penelope pileata; assembly: GCA_013396635.1. Lineage (NCBI taxonomy): Eukaryota > Metazoa > Chordata > Aves > Galliformes > Cracidae > Penelope > Penelope pileata. The sequence goes on along the minus strand of WBMW01005472.1, from coordinate 5,307 downwards.
CTCTAGTTTTTCTTGTTCCCTGTTTTACAGATTCCTTTACTTCTTCTTTCCTTGAGTTAGTTCTTAAGGGGCCCATCTTCCCAGCTAAAGATGAATAGATAATTTATTTTATTTTTTTCCTCCTCTCGTATAGAAACAGGCATTCTTATTGCTGTCCTGAGTCAGGACCTCTTGCTCAGAACTTCTCCTTCCTCCTGTTGTCAGGGATCCAGCCAGGGGCACACAGAAAGATGGAGCTGTACTGCCATGCAAGTAAAAAATGATTTTACTTGATAAGTGTGAAATTACATCTAATTACAAAGTTAATGTAAGTGAATGTAATCAGATAATTACAATGGATAATGACATGATATTTACAATTTATAATGGTCTTGTTATTATACTGTATATAATGACATTATCACAATTCCTACTGAAGTTTTTTTCCATCTCTAATTGGCCTTTTCATGCAAAACAAATGATCTTAAATATTTCACAATTTTCTGACTGAATCCTTTACATTCTAACATATAGATTTAAAGCACGATTAAGTGGTTTGGAAATATTTTGGCTACTTATATATGCTTTTACAAAAATAAAAAAAATGCAGCAGCTGTTATAAGGTGTGGTGCAAGAAAGCCTTTGAAAAACTCTCATTTCCATTCTTTTTATTTCACACCACTTGAAGAAATGAGCAGAATTGTTAATAGGAGGCAGCATGTGGGCAAAGCCCTATCTTAGGTAGCCATCAACCTCAGGGCTATTCTCTTGGGCAAGTCATTTCAATTTTTGATGCCTTGGTTTCCCTGTTTATAAAAGAATAATGGTATTTCATCTCATTTGAGAGGTACGTCATAGTATATAGATGAAAACTGTCAAATATCACAAGAAAAGGAAATTAAGATTCACAGAAGGAATGAAGACAGACTTTAATTGTAACGAAGTCCCTTCACTTTAGTAAACACCAGGCTTGCCTAATTTATGAATATTGGTGCATGTCCCCTACCCCCTTCACACAAAGCTCAGATAATTGATCTTTGTTCAGGGAGCTGCCTATGGGTTGGAATAACAGCAGGAGCTCCCTTTGTAAGTGCTTTGGGCCCTGCTCCAAAGGTCCTCTCAACACTAGTGTATTCAAGGCCACAGCAAACATGAGACCTGATTCATGTCACTCACGTTACGCTGCTTTCATGCCAGTGTAATTCCAGTTAAAGTGATGGAGTTACTCACACTGCATAATACTGAAGTAATTCACCTGATTTCAGTGAAATTACTCTGGCATAGAATTGAAGTTAGACAAGGACTGATTGGAGTCTGTAGGGTTTGAATCTTAATTGTTTTCTGAAGTCTCTTGGATATAAAACAATACGATTCCACCCTCTGAGCATTTGACGCCTTCTCTGCATGGAAGCAAATGAAGAAACCAGTGCTTTAAACCCTTCTTACCTCTTCTTCATGATCTCTTTTTATGTTCGAATCAAAAGAGCCAAAATGTGAGAGCTAGACTTGTCTATAGCACAAAAGAATGCTCCACCAGGCCAAGTCTTCTTTTTCTTTGCTCTAGAAAGGTGAGGCCAGGGCAGTTAGAACACAAGTTAGGGCTCCATCAGAACTGCACTAACCAAAGTCAAAGACCATGCTGATTCACAGCAGCTCCAGAACAGGAAATATCAGTGAATAACTTCACTTCAGATTTAGAGATGAAGACCTTATATCTCCATGGTAAACATGGCTATCCCTCACTGCCTTCCTATTGTTAATGAGAAGAGTAAGTCAAGCAGAAGCTCTGGCTTTCCAACTTCCATTAATCATTTTGCATCTTTACTACTGTGCATTCATGAAGTCTGTTATGCAATATGGCCTGTGCTGGAGCTCCCAGCAGCTCAAATAAATGGGAAGTATCATAAAGAGGCTAGAAAAAGCGGATGGTCTTGAATTAGCCTGTGCTGCATGTGTCTGACTGGCATTGACTGCTTTATGGCTAACATTGCCTATGCAAAGCATGAGTGGGCACAGCATTGAAAGGAAGGAGGTGAAGTTTTTTTAGGATAAGCTAAGAGCAGCAGTAGAATAAATAGATATTTGATAAGATTCTGAAGGCTGAATGCTTTAGAAAAATGATGCAAATCTGCAAGTGTTCTCTTATATCAAACATCAGTTGGAATCCATATAAACAGTGGAGATAGCTGCAGCATAACACCAGAAATATGAGACTAGAAAACTGTGATCTTTTGTTACTGATTTACAAGGAAATATGATTAATTTTAATGAACAACAGTAGAATGTTTGTGTGAAACCCAGGGAACATAAGACCTCCTGGAATTCGTAACTCACCCTGTTATAAACTACAGTTTCTACAGTTCTGCACTCACAGCTGGATATTAAAGCAGCAGACACCATGGATTTGATCACAATATACCTGCAGAATTTCTTTCATGGAAGGCAGGGGAGCAAGGAATGCTGTCCTTGTTCAGCAGTCCAAGATAAAGATCCTCTGAGACTACTGAAATGCAGACCTGCTCACTGAAAACCAGCTAGTATCTTTTCTGTGTCTGAGGATATATGGCGTGGTCTATGCACCACACAAGTATCCAGTGGTATGATGTCCAAAACAGTTTCCACCACAGAAAATTAAACCAACTTCTTCACATCTTTGAATGGACATTGTGGAGGGATTCTGTTTGGGCAATGAGGTGGTAGACATTAACAAACATGAAGAGGAAAGGATGAAGTAGAATATAGTGATTCATGGAATGATCCTTCCAGACTTTCTGCACATTTGTGGGAAGCCTAAGCACCCTTGAAACACTTAACGCATCAAGCTATGGCTTGGTTAGTTGGACCAGGGAATATATATTAGAAACAGAAATGTTAAAACAAACCTGAAGGAGGGACCTACCCAGTCTAAAGGTAAGTTATCTGAGATCATGAGGTAGGTTAGAAAGAGAATAAAGCCAGCACTATTTCAAAATCAGAAGTTCACAGTTCTTGTTGAAGTTTAACAGATCTGCAGATGGTACAAAGACTCATATTCACTCAAATGCACTCAGCTAGAAAGCCAGTTCAGTCTAAAAAATCAAACAATACAATTAGTTCATTTGTGGATACAAGATGAGCATCCAGTTTGACCATATAGAAGGCCTTGCTACTGAGGGTACAAACTACTACCAGCAGATTAGCTATAGTGCCTCTCTATACGTTTATTTATCAGCTGCTTAGGTGGCGTATTGAGCATTAACAAGTCTGGCACTCAGGAAGCTAAGAAAAGGCATTGGCTGTAGCTATTAAATCAAGGACAAATGAGAACTGAAGGGATGTTACTCCTAAAGCAGTCACAGGGATGAGAAAGGTAGAGAAAGAAAAAGTTTCTGTACTGGAAGCTGAGGAATGGCTCAACAGAAGAACACGTGGGATATCCTTTCAAGTATGGTTTGAATTCTCACTATGGTTTTCAAAAAAGTTTTTCAAGAAAGACTTGGAGATAATAGAAAAGGAGAAAAATTTCAGATAGAGAGAGCTCCTAGTGTACTGTCTTTTGACAGGAATAGCTAACTAAGAAAATGTGGTGACCCTAATCCTCCCAGAAGTATCAGGCTGAACGGAAATGATGGGCAAAATTCCTCAAGGTGGACCTAGCAATCACTTGTTCAGCATTCTCTCTGATGAACAGTCACAAGAAGTGAGACCAAGTTATTCACGTTTATTAACACAAAAGCGTGTGGAGCCAGTGACAGGGAGGAAGCTTACAGCATAGTCTCCAGGATAAATCAGATTAGTTCCTAGGAATGGAATGAAGACTAGTTAGAATTGTGCAAGACTGTGTATACAATATTTACCATAACCATAAGTCATTAGCTATACAGTTAGGAGTCAGACCTGTTAGAAGCGTAGATGGAGGAATACCACTCAGATGGAAGGGAAGATGTAGAAAGGAGGGTGGTATGCAAGGACCCTAAGTCACTATTATGATGCAGCAAATTAAAAAACAAACATTACTCTACCTGTTAGGCTATGTGTTTCCAGTAGTGATGGAAATTTGAATGCTCTTGAACAAGATGATTCTATGATAAAGAAGCTGTGTTAAAATTATTTGGATTCAAGTTTTAGCAATTACAAAGAAGTTTTTTTACAGTAATCAAAGGAAAGGACCGCCTGTTTTTCAAGAGAAGGTGAAGAGCTCTGTTTGTTTAGCCAAGGAAAATGAAGGTTGAGAGAGGGAATTACTGTGCTCTACAGATGTGTCAAGAGAATAAGCATTAGAGAAGAGGAAAAGTATTTAACTAAAAAACAATATTGACATAAGAATAAAAGGCTGTAAATTAGCTAGGAATACACTTAGACTAGAAATTAAAAAAGACTTGCAAACATCAGAGCTTTAGGGCTTGGGAACAATCTTCCAAAGGACTTGAGTGAGCAAAATATCCCAAACACTTTCCAGGTAGAAACAGATCAGTTCATGAGATAAAATCTGCAACACTCTCATCTATGAGGTCAAGTAATTGGATTTGGTGGTTTTGAAAGCATCTTTAAACCCATTGCTAAAACAGATGTCTTATGTTATTACCTAACCCTATGCCTCAGCTTTATAGTTTGGTAACTGGGAATAATATTATTCATGTATGCCACATGATTACACATGATGAATCATATCTCGAGTACCGAGTATAGACATTTATGAGCAAAATTATTAGTTAGGAGATTCCAGAGAGGAATTTAACATTCACAGAAAGAATATGAGTTGCATATATAGAGAGCTGCATATATACATATACGCCTCTTTTTGTATTCATTTATGTTTTATATTTTATTTACCTACTATTTTAATATACCTTATATTTTATTTCTATTCACATAAGTATAAAGATTTTGTACATGTACTGTAGTAGATAGGATATAAGCATATAGTTGCTCATAATAGCTTTTTTTAAACAGCTTCCCTTGTTCCTCACAAACACTTACCTTGTCCATAGTTTCCAAAAGCCCGAAAAATGTTATAATACTTTATTCATGTCTACAGTGCACTCTTAAAAGTAAGGAGTTTAGTGATAAAAATTCCTACGGTAAGAATATGGGTTTGCTAGGCTGATGTCACTCAAGGTTTGATGTTTTCAATATCATAATGTTCAGGACACAAAGCTAGTAGGTGGTAGGTACGAAAAAAAGACCCTAAGCAAGAGGGAGCTAGGTTCATGTTCAATTTTAGTTTATTCTGAGCAAATAAACCTCACCTCTAACTCTTCATAACAGTCAGGTTTAGACGATATTGGCCAGAAAGGACAGACTTCGACATTTACGATAAATATATGCTTATTTTCACAGAATCACAGA
>WBMW01005471.1:721851-734483 GCA_013396635.1 Penelope pileata | reverse complement strand
GCCCGCAGCGCGGGGCCGGGACTGGCCGGCGGCTGTCAGCGCTCTCCTGGTGACTCCCAGGCCGCTTCGCAGCGGACAGCACCCGCGGTCGTAGTGCCTCGCTGTTGTTAGCGGCCTTCTGCGGACCCCCGTAACAGGAGGCGTGCTGGTTGTCCGCCCCTGAGAACAGAACCGCGCAGGGAGGATGGGCCGCGCAGCGTCTTTTTTCTCTGGATTCATGCAGCTCCTGGCAGAACAGATGTCCAGGTCAGTCAGTTTCTGTACATCAGTGCCAACTGCCAGTACTGTGCTGGCTTCCTGGGTGCAAAAACCGGTAGCCAGGTCTCTCAGACACGTCTCACCATGGCTGAAGGAAGCCAGTTGGTGCCATGTTACCTGATGGTGGACGTTACATGAAATAGTGAAGTTGAAATCTCTTTTTGCTGAGTCTTACCCTCCCCCCCACCTTTGCTAAGGGTGAAGAACACCTCCAAGGGGTAGCCGGCATGGCTTAGCTGGTGTGGGCAAGCCCAGGAACTCATCAGCACAGCCAAGGAGCACCTGTGAGAGCAGGGCCACCTGGGGTGGCACCTGGCTCGTTACGTACCTCAGAGCAGAATGAGACTAACGGAAATCATAAGTGGTGAAACAGGTTAAAAACTCAAACCAACAACACTGTAAACGAAGTGATTTTTGCTTCTTGTGTCAAAATGAAAGACTCCCATCCAGAGCAGAAACGGAGCCAAAAGAAACAAGGTCAAATCATGTGCAACCTGTTGACTGGATCAAGAAAAAAGGGTTATTTTTACCAGAGAATTGTTATATGCCTGTATTTAACACTATGCATACAGCTCAGTCACATCATAAAGGAAGAGTGGACAGACTGGAAGAGCTCAGCAGCACACATGGTAGCTGATTTCACCCATCACAAGAGAGTAGATTCAGCTGTGAGCAGTTTGTGTGCTATCTCTAGCTTGGCACAGATGGCATATGCATTTGAAATTGGTAATGAGTCTACGAAAGGGGGCTTAGAAAAGGACAGGATTTTCTCTGTCTTGTAGTAAGGGAACTGAAATCTCATACAGGTTACTCATGCATATGTATGAAGAGACTGTCATTTCCTTCATTGGGATTGCCACTCTGTGTTGTGGGTCTAAAGATACATTCACCCATTGTCTTCTCAATCTAGTTTTTCGCAACTCAGCACTTCTGAATAAAATGGTTTTCCTTATTAAATGGGAGTACTTCCTGTACTCTCAAGGCCCAGTATTAATCTATTCTGTAGAAGCAAGTACATTATAGTAAGCAGAGCAAGAGAGGAGAGAACTGGGCACTAACACCCTGTAAGAAGGAAGTCTAGGTGGATTTAAACTAAGAGAAGTGTTTTAAAATAAGACTAATTTGAAAGAAAAGATGCCATGTCACAGCTAGTCACAGGCACGCTCACAGAGCAAGACCTGTATGAACAAGTACGAGGAAGTCAGACAAGGCAGAAAAGTTCCAAATCTTAAGGAGACATACCTGGTAGATTTATTTTAAAAGGATACATTATTGAGTACTCACGCTCAGTTTTCCTGGTGAAATCCTAAGCAGCTTCCCCAAACATCTAGGCTTCTAAAGAAAAATGCTTTCTAAATTATATATAAAGTATAATTATATTGTTTTTCTAACTTAGTACTGTAATGGGAACGTTAGTGCTATTGAAACTCATAATAGTATCAGACTGTAAGTCCTCAGCTTGGTAAAACTATTTTCATAGGACATTGTAAATACATGAATTGCTTTGAAGCATGTGATTCTCACCTGAAAATCCAAATAAGCAATTATCTCTCTAATCCTGTTTTCACCAGGGAAACTATGCTGATAATACAGACTCAGGTGCGAGCAGTTTGCAGTCATCTGCAATGCCACCTCTTTCCTGGAGAACACAGGACTGCACTGTTACTATCAAGACACTGCTGCACCTGGACAAGATCAGCTCACCGATGAGGAGCATGTTGTTAAAGCTGAACCTGAACGGGGAAACACCTCCCTCCCTGAGATAAGAGAAATGTTGTGAAGCGTTGTTAGCCGTACTACGGTCTCCAGTAGCTGTGGAGGTGAATCAGAGGTAAGGCTTTCTAGTTGTACAGTTGCCTCGGCTATCTCATCTCAGACTGTGTACATTTATATTTCCTGATACGTTAAGGAAAAAAACAAATCGTTTAGGAGTTGCTTTCTATTTTTGTGTTGCTGGGGTTACTCCTTGAGTACAACTTCCAAGGTCAGAAGTTTTTGGCCTCAGTGTTTTTTAATCATGTAATTAATATTATCTCTTATCAAGAGCAAAGCCTTATCTCTGAGAACTGAACTTTTTTTATTCATGTGATATCTGGAAACAAATATTTATAAGGACTAGCAGATACTTTCAAAATAATTTCTTTTTTCTTTATTTAGTATGTCAGAATCAGAAAAAAAAGTCAATTTCCTGCTTTATTTTCTCTGCTTCTGAAGTATTTATTGGAATTGAGACAGAATCTTTTTGTTCCCTTTGACCTTGTAACTGTGATAATGAGACAGGAAGAGATAAGGGAGAAATCTAAAATAGCTCCTGAGAGATGCTTCCCTTTAAAACTTCTAGTTGTCTGTCTTTCTGTCTTTGTTGGCTTGCTAGGCCACGATGTCCGAATCCCTTCCTGGTTAATCTGTTATTTATTTTTGACCCAGAAGTTCCAACTCCAAAGCTGATTTGCCTTGGATAGTTGCCAGTGATTGTCTGGAACACACTCCAGTCTTCAGAGAGTTACTAGGATTTAGTTAACGCTTACCGTTGGCTCTATGATTATTTTCTGTGATTTGAATCCATTAGGAAGAAAAAAGGATAATGTGTTTAAAAATTACCTATGTATATTAGCTTATTTAGAATGGTGACATCATCTTAAGACAAAATATTTATTGAGCTGTAAAGAAGTAGACAATAGAAATAGTATAAAAATATCTAAATAGTCAAAGTACACGTGCAAAGCCAGCCAATTTGAAGTGCAGCTAGAGCAGTGTCTAGAGCAAAGTGATGTTGCTAAATCCGCACGTCACAGCATCCATGAGAAATATTTAGTGTTAAATGCAACATTTTATTCTGGTGGATGATGATCTGGCCTCCATTTTTCATGCGTTTCATCAGCACTTAGGTGAGCACAGCAATAACCCGCACGACTCAAAAGTGGCGTGGTGTCTCCTGCAGTTACATGGGCCATATCCCAAATGTGCTTTTCACTTGCTTTGCCTAGTACTGTGACTCAGATGTAAGATCTCATAATGGTTTTAAGTGCTTCAGATCTGTAGCTACGTAAAAAGACTGAAGTTCCAGTGTGAATTGGGTAAATTTGTTAGAACTGTAGCAGAAGAAGACTTAAGTAGCAAAAAGCTATTGGGGATGAGGAGGGGGAAGATTTAGGGGACGCAAATATGAGAACCACGAGGCCGTAGACATGTCTGATGACAAGTGTAATTCACAGACAAAGGGGGACTTCTGGAGAGAACTACAGGTAAAGGAGAAAAGCAAGATTTAAAAATGAAAACAACCAAAAGTACAGCAATAATCATGAAACCTTGAATAGGGTTAATATTTAATCTTATAGCTATGATACAGTATAGGATATCACTTACATAAAGACCTAGAAAGAATCAAGCAGAGAGCATACATCTTTTCTAGAATGGTTGGCCTTGCTATTCCTCAGTATGGCTGTGTGATGTTAGCCTTCCTTTTCTCTTGTGTTGACTGTCCGCAAGGTGCGCGTTGCAGCAAACCTCTCAGGTACACTAAGATGGCGGTTTGCACGCTCTGTGTGGACTTTGCTGTAAGGTAGCTGCTTTCAATGGAGAACTACCCAGAGCACTGTTAGAAGTCACTGGCTGACTAAATTGCCTAGCCTCTGAAGCTGCTTCACACAAAAGATAGGCTGCTCCAAAAGTGTTGCCTGACCTGTGTAATGGCAGTGTATAGCAACACCTCTGTACATCTGTTCTCAGAACGCAAATGGTTCATAGAAATTGATTAACAATGTAAAGGGTAGGCGTTAGCAGAACCAAAAGCAAATTGCTACGGTAAGGACAGTCACAGTTACATGTTGTTATTTCTGGTAACAAATCTAATCATCTGTCAGTCTGTTTTTCAGAATCCAGACCTGGTACAGATTGTGATTAATCTACTCTTTTATTGGATTTTTTTCTGGGGGAGGAGGGTGGGGATCTTTTTGTTGCCATTTGATCAACAATAGGCTGATGAAAAGCGAGAGAATATGTAACAAGAAAGGGAGCACTGTGACAGAGCAGCGTTTCGGGAAAAGGGGGGATGTTGGTCTATTTTCTGCTCAACACAAGAAAAGCAATGAGTGATGGTAGTGGAGGAAACAGTGTTCTCCTTATTCTAGTTTCTTTCTCAGTTCCTTTCTTGATTTCCTGATTAGAAGCTGAAACTGGGGGAGCCTAGAGTGATGATGAGATGGAGTTTTTAATTCTTTCTTTCTCTTTCACTGTTTAAGAGCATGGTGCAGAGGACCCTAAGCTATAAATAAACATCCTAGCAGCAAAGACAGAACTGGTATGACTCCGTAATCGTGTTGCTGTTTCCAAACATGTTGGTTTGGACGCTCTTGTGCTTATGTGGCCTGCCCTGCTTTCAAGGCTGAGGAACCCTAAGTAGTGCTGTGGCATGTTAGGTGTGTGTGTTTGTACAGGCTCAGGGTCTTTGTACTGCTGAGACCTCACCTGTAAGTGCACCTGAATTCTCTGAGGGTAGGGAAGTGGAATTGCGAAGTCTTCAAGTGTTGCTATTTACCTAGTCATCCAAATAAGAACATGACACTACTGTTTAAGCCCTTGGGTGCACTTACAATGACTCTTCCCAACATTGTGCTGCCAATGATTGGCTGCATCCAAAGACACTCCCTTAGGTAGCACTGTAGAAACTCAATGCTGCTTGATTCAGATCAATGTCAAACTCTTGTTGACTTGCCTGAATGCGTGGCTGGTGGCTGAGGAAGAATCTTTGCCTTCTCTACAGAATGGAGAAACATCCTAACATTGGGCTCATGTGGCTGTGAGCAATAAGGCTGGGGTAGCATTTGCAAAACTGCTCAAATATTTTCTTCAAGCAAGACTTAGCTTTGCAAGCTGTATATTGGTCTGCAAGACTACGGTAAAGTGGGAGTCATGGTGATTTCGTGAATGCTTCTGGGTTGGTCCTGCTGGAGTTCTGACTGCGGTTTAGCTAGGTTAGAAAGCTGTTTTATCTGTGATAAAGATGTTCTTATGCTAAGGCTACAGAACCAAAGTCCGGAGAGATGATGATCAAAAATATGAATGTTAGGAAGAACTTGAGGCACAGAGAAACTCTTTTTTTTTCCTCACAGTTCTTTTCGCTAGATGAATGCATATGCCCCTGCTATAACTTATCATCTGTCTGCGTATGCCACACCTGGAAAATTTGTATGGCCCTGGAGCCCTTGTCTTTCTCCATCCTGTGGCAATATTTGAAGGAGGTGGCTGTGTCACTAGAAAAGACTCTTCTGCTACTGGACAGTACTATAGGACCTGACCAACTAGAAACATTGGACACACTAGTATGATACTTGCTTTTTGCAAAACACTTGCCACTGTTGACTTCTGTTGCAGATGTGGGTGTTTTCAGTACTTCTGCAGTCAGACTTGTGTCTGAGTCAAGCAGCTAGAAAATGGGTAACACAGACTACCTGTGAAAAGTTTGGTTTAAGGGATGTTAATACTAACATTACAAATGGGCCTGAGTATGTTATAAAAACAAGTTTGTGGTTAGAGCAAAAGTAAGAATCTGGATTATCTGTGTAGATTTCCAGTGTAACTTCACAGAAGAGAAACTCTGTTTATGTCAAAGCCTGGAGGAAGAGTGGGAAAAGCTTAAAATAAGGGCATTGGCCAGTGATCAATTCTTGTTTAGTAGTGCACATAGCCCTTACATTTTTACCCACTTTACAAACAAACAACATCAAGCAAACGAGTCTCCAAATCATGGTTTTGCTGACTTAGCAGAATAGTTATTCTTGTTTTGATCCTCCACTGGCATGCAGTAGTGTGATTTTTTTTTTTTTGTTTGCGTGAAACCCTGGTGATATGTGGCAGCTATTTAGTTTTAGTGCTTCAACTCAGTCTCCTGAACTATCAATAGTTTAATTAAGCCGTGCCTTTTAGAAGAATGGCTTTAGAACCTTGAAAGAGTATTGAATAAACTTGAAACTGAAAGAGAAAAGGTCAGATTTGATCAAAATACGTGACTCATGTTCTACTTTATCAATATTTTATGTGACAAAGTAATGTCACTGGTTGAAAAGTATTGTCTTCCTGAAAATAGAAGATTCTCTGCTTAAACTGTAGAAGTTCATAAGCAACTGTACAAGTTGAAACAAATGCTGAGCAGGAAGGTAAACCTGGGAACTGGATTACTGAGCTATAAAACTCTCATGCCTTTTTATCAATGTGACCTACATTTAAAAAAAAAAAAAAAACTTCATCTCCATTAACTTACATTCAGTGGGACCTGAAACTGTCAGTCACCGCTGCATCTCAGTTATTAGTTTTTGATGTTACTGAAATTGAAGAATTCTTATCCTTAGCTTTTTTTAGGGGAAAAACATTCCTCAAGTCATTGATAGTCTTTATTTTCTTCACAACGCCTTTGCGCCCCCCACTAAAGTATACACATAATTCCTTACTTGTGATAAAATATTGTACAGTCACAAAGTGATCAAGTAGTATCACAAATTTGGATATTGTCATCCCAAACTACTGGGAACCTTGTGGCTTTCTGAGGGTTGCAGCAGTGTTTTCAAGTCAGACTGTGGTTCAAGCCTGTAACAGAAGAGGTCAGAGATTTCAGCAGAGAAGCCTGATTACCTGAAGTGCGTGCCCAAACCTGTTACAGTTCTTTACCCAGTGGCCAAAACCAGCCAGAACTCTTTTTGTCACCTTACCCTGTAGCAAAACCCCCCAGCTATTTAGATTTATTATGTTTGTTATTAAGTTGTTTGCTATGCAAAGCGCCTTTTTCTGTGCATATATCAAAGCCACATCACTGTGGAAGAAAACAACTCAGTTCTGACTCGTTTTAACTTCTGCATTCACGTTGGTGCCAAGACTGCTATAAGGTCCTCCTCTGGACTCTAGAGCATGTGAAATCAACAGAATACTTTGCCAAATTCTTGCTGGCTATTTTTACAAAGGAAAGCTCCCATTGGTTTTGATCCCTAAATCGTTTCCATTTTGGCTTGCATGGGAACATTTGAAAGAGGCGTTACAGAGCAGACTCAATAGAAATGAAATATGTGAGACAGTGGTTCATACAGAAAAGCCACATCTAATTAATGGAGATCACCCCAAAATTAGTCCTGCCCCAAAATTCATGGAGAAAATTGATGTATTCTGCTTTTAACATCTGGCTTAATAAGGCATATGACATTTTGAACGATTTCCAGAATTTCCAGATTTGGTAATACCCACATGTCAGATACTTGTTAGTCAAGTACTTCTCCTGAGCTATGTACAGCAGCTCTGGAATCTCCAGACTTGCTGAAATACGTTTTACAAAAACCTAGGCAGCATGTCAGACTTCCTTCATGAATCTAAACTTGTTTAATGAGGACCAGAGGGGAAAAATACAGAGGAACTTCTGAGTAAATAGAATCAATATTTATCAGTGTCTGTCTTGGCCGCACAAGAAAGGAGACAAACTTGACACAGAACAAACAAAAAAAGCCCCAATGGATTTCCATGTAATCCATCACATTAAACACTAGCCCACACAGACAACTGAGTATGGTACTCTGCTTGCCGCAGCGTGAAGGGTTTCCACAACAGAACCAAATGCCAAAGAATTGTAGCACAACAGAAGGTCACAGAACTAAGGAAATGACTGTTAAAACAGCAGCTTTCTAAATAGTAGATTACCACAGAGAAGAAGCTGTGCATTTGGAGATACCAGTAAAAGCACATTGGCACTAGAGTCACCTGATGAAGATCCCACTGTCTGATAGGAGGCTAATTAAGAAATGGTATGACAGTCTGAAGAGCTGTTTTTGTTCACAGTAGATGTGTGGAATGATGAGAAATGTTTTGGAAAAGCTTTCTATTTCTCAAGAACTCATGTATTTTGTGATTGTGTGGGAAGGAATATATTTAAGCTCCTGCAGGATTTAGGGCTAGGCTCTGCAGAGACAATGTTAAATTGTGAGCCTGTTTCCTGGAAGAGATGACCTGTACCCTGTCAGTGGTTTTAGGCTGTGCCTTCACAGGATTCACCCGAAGTGACAGAACTGTAGTAGTGATGATGACTACTGTAAGACAGTGTCCAAGGAAAGCCCCAGCAAAATTAGTAGAACAATTGAAGTAGCAGGAGTTCAGCTGCAGACTGTTATAGATGATCTGCTTGTCAGGGTGAATGGCTTCAGAGGTCTGAAAAAGACTATATCATGAGTTATCTGCAGGGTATGAAGGCAGGGGTTCTTTTCAGCTACATGGGCAGGCTTTTGAAAAATGCTAGAGAGGAACTGATTCTGTGGTGAAATGGGTGACAGTGACGCAGGGAGGTTCTGCAGACAAATTTAGGCTGTGATGTAGAAAACCAGAAAGCAGAACCTTCATACGTAATTTTCCAAAATGTGCTTAATACTAGATGCAGTCAGTCAGAGAGTAAGCTTCAAAATCAGGCTGAGAAAATGATACCAGAAGGAAGGGTCGAAAATTATTGGGAAGTGGGCACATAAAAGGTGAGAGATTATTGTAAATGCACAGCATACCATGCCTAGGGATCCTGGTTCTCCAGGTACTTCAAATGAGAACCTGCCCACAGAAACCAATGTGCCAGAGGCTTAAAAATTTTGGTCTTTTTTTTCCTTTGGGGTCAGGACACTATGGGTGTGATCCACCATTCACAAATTGGGCTACAGTCAGAAGTGTAACATTGTATTTCCTTCATAAATTTATACAGTGAGATTCCTATCTCAACTCTGAGGAGGTGAAAGACACAGAGTTGTTTCTGTATAGCTCTTCCAATTAAGTTTAGATCAATTGCAAGAGGTAAAATGATGTTAATTATCAAGCTAATGTAATACTGTTAAGAGACCTAAAATTACTCTGTAACATTTGTTAACACTTGCAGAACATGAAATGCAGTGGGTAATATGAGAGTTGCAACCACGTGACTGGGTTCACTCTTTAATTCATTGTGTAATTCAAACAGTAGGCAATAACCCATATAGAGAAGATTGGTACTAAGAGTAAAAAGAATCAGAGATTGCTTTCTTTACTAAAACCTGCCTAGTCTGGAGTCTTGCTTTCAAGCATCAGAGCTGGCTTTGGTGCTGAATGCAGCAGTGGGTTCATGACAGGGTGATGCGAACCACCTCACTCTTTTACTCACTCCAGTACAGATACAGATCATTAAGTCCAGCACTGACCTGGCTGTTTTTTCACTTGTGGTGAGGTCAGCTTATTTTGACTATTGTGTTGCTTTTCCTTGTGTTTTTAATACAAAATTCATTTTAACAGCAAAACTGTCCTTAAAACATTGCTCTCAAGGTTGATTTGTTCTGTTAAGAATTGGAACTAATGATGTCTCCTTAAAGGACATCAATACAAAGGCTAGCTGATACATATAGAAAGCCAACAATCATAATATCCTTTGTATAACTGCATGCTCAAAAATTTATGTATTTTTAGTCACCTGTGATGTTTGGGTTATACTTTGACTGTATTAAGCTTTTTGAGTAGCTTAGGAAGGATTTAATTTTGATTTAGTTTGGTCTTACAAGCTCCAACCCTTTGGCAGCCAGGCCAGACTTGTTCAACTCAGCACAGAACCAGTTCTGCTATTTTGTGTACCCACCAGAACGTACTAGTCAGGTTTTACCACTAGTCTGGATTTCTCATTGTTTTCTTCTTGAATATTGAATCACAATCGATAAAACTGAATTTTATAGTTCTAAGTGATTTTTTTTTAAATGCGTATTTCAGCTTTTGCCACTTGTCCAATATTAAAAAAAAAAAAAAGGTAGAACAATATAGTTCTGAAGAAAATTGTGCAGTGTTGATTCTAGATATCAACATATCCAATATAACTCTAAATTAGGTTCTGAAAATGTTTCAGTGCATCTCCATCCCCTGAAAAAGTTGAATAGCAGCATACTCCAAAGAGAATTAACTTTCTACTTA
The DNA here is from genome assembly GCA_013396635.1 of Penelope pileata. Lineage (NCBI taxonomy): Eukaryota > Metazoa > Chordata > Aves > Galliformes > Cracidae > Penelope > Penelope pileata. Next base: position 724,286 of record WBMW01005471.1, on the reverse strand, counting down.
GTTAGACACAGAGCATGATGTTAATACTGAGAGTCCAAAAAAAAAAAAAAAAAAACCCAAAAAGCACCTTAATAACGTTTTTATATCTTAGTATTTTGACAACCGGAGAGAGAATGCCTTTTCTACTCTTGATTCTGACAGTCGTCCTACAACCTCGTTTTGCAAAACAAGGAAAATAAATAACTGTAGAACTACTGCCACCTGCAGTCTGGCTGCAAAAATGCCAGCTTTGGGAAGAGAATGGAGGTAGTGACTGAGTCTTAGTCGTAGAATATAATGCAAGTGATTTAAGGTACGTTTCAGATTCTCCTAAGGATGTTGAAATGTCTTTCTGAAGGAGACAGATTAATTATCATCTCTCTTCCTAGCTTGCTTTATATTTTTGTTAATTTTCTTGTAAATGTTAACATCCTAAAATTTTCTTTCTTTTCCCCGCATCTTGGAGCGAAGCATTTTTATAGACACTAGATGTAAAGATGAATGAGTTACTACTGCTGATACCCCAAAGCTGAATGCTGCTGCATCAGCTGAGCAGAGGTGAGGCATGTCCGTGTCCTGGGAATTGGGTTCCAAAACACTTGATTGAAAAGAGGTCATACTCAGCTCTGCAGTACCTGTCTCTGATCTCCCTGACATTGGGAGAGCAGAAAGTTGAAGCAAGAAGTGAACCAGAAATGGAGACCCGATAAATCTTGCAGATAAAAACTACAGAGTGGGAATTTAAAGCTGTACTCTTAGGCAAGTTCCTTCTTGCTAGCAGTAAAAAACATTTTTTTTTCTTCTCCTTCTGCCCCATTTTTTTTTTTTCCCCTAGTGGATGTCAGCCAGTATTCAAAGGATTTAGTCTTAAGAAGTCAGGAAACAGCACGTATTTTGGGAAACCATCATCTACCTCTAGGGAGAAGAAAATATTGAAAACTGCTTAGATCAGTTGCATAATACATCTCTCCTCGCCTCTTTAACCAGCCAATGTGGTGAAGATATGTTCAAGTGGTGGTATTTGTATTATATTTGTTTTGAAAGTAACACAAGCACATAACTTTTTGCAAAGCCTCTTTATTAAACACGTATTTAACGTGTTTTTTTCACAACTTGTTTTTTTTCCAGGCTTTAGGCTACAGTAATAGTATGTTTAGCTCCACTTGATGGCGATATAAATATAGAAAGCATAGGCTGGTTTAATTCTGTTAATTATATTAGCCCTAACTTCAGCTGTTTTAAAAGTTTGTCAGACTATAGCCTTCTTTTCCGGTATTTAGATATAATAAAACTCACCTCAAATAGTCCTAATTATTCAAGAAGGCTTAAATCTTTCACTGGTTTGGAAAATGGTCACTTGTATACCTGTGCTTTTTTTGCAAAATGAAGATGACTTTTTGCATAATCAGAGCATATAAATAAAAAATTGAAGGTAAGCCAACAGGACCATGTGCACATTTTCCTGGCTGCTGCTGCCATTGCCATCATCTCGAAACAGATGCTGTAGGCTTGTTGATGAAGGAAAATCAAGCCGTGAGCAATTCTGTCATTGATGGGTGAGGTGTCTATGGCACTGAAATGTCTCATTATTGCCCTTATTTTGACAGTAAGTTATATACTCAGATAAGTCAGTATTAATTGGAAAGTAGGGATGTTTCAGGAATGAATATTCAACTCACTTCCTGTCTCCTCTTCTGGTAATGACATAATTGTTGAGGTTATGTACACAAACATAAATATGATTGTGTGGTTAATGTGCTACAGAAGGACTTGGACAGCGTGGATACAGCTCCTAACTCTGTGACAGTCCGTGTTGCATGGAGTATGCAAGCCAAGGCCAATAAAAGAGCTTAGATGTGCATCTCTTACTGGAGCTCAATGGCTGCTAGACTCTCAAGCTTTATTGCAGATTTGTTACTTAATGTTTGTGACTTGTCTGAAACAAGAGTGGTATTTGTCTCCTATGCTGCAATTTTGCTTTTATAATTTAAGCTCTTCATTAAGGGCTGTTTTTCACTGACATGTGGAGTGACCAGTAGTCTAAATGGACAATAAGATAACTCACAATGATCTGTAGGGGTAGTGAAAATCACCACACCCAGCCACAGAAGAGTGTTAAGATAAGAGCTTTCTGTTCTATCCTTAAGGCATATTTATTTCACTGACAGGGAGTGGATGGGAAACTATACTAATGGATGAGAAACTATACTAACATGCTTTTCCCAGAAAGCAGATGGTTCCTAATACAAAGCTGTTATAGCTTCTGATGGTATTCTTAAGTGTCTTAAGATCTCTCATGTATCTACCAAATAGTAAATGATTTGTGGAAAGCAAACTGGGAATGTTTTTGAATTCATATCACTCAAAGGCAAATTATTTCAGGCTTTTGGATTTTGTTTGCTGTTTAGTACTGTGAATAAGTCACAACATCTTACTTCATCAGTTTTGTCTAAAAA
>WBMW01005471.1:673707-717370 GCA_013396635.1 Penelope pileata | reverse complement strand
AGAAACCTGTGAATGAGAGCCAGCACGTTGGGAAATTTTGCTGAGCTGAATTCTAAACGTGGCCTGATGGAGGTACTCCTTGGGAATATGGTATGTGGTTCCTCTTCTGAACCCCTTAAGAAGGCAGGAAACGATGTGTTTCAGGTAGTACTGTAAAACACCTGGAAACTGCACTTAACACAGCATCCTTGTTACTAACATAGCATACATCTCATTCTCAGACTCTGTTCTGTCTAATTTTAATCATTATTATATTATTATTATATCATAATATCATATTATATCGTTATTATATTATAATAGGTTACAAACTAGTAATCTTTTACAGACAGAAGACTACACGTTAGTTCCCTCCACAGATCTACATCATAAGGAGGATTCAGTTTTACTCCTTCAACCCAGGTGAGCTGCTTGGGGAGCAAAGTATGAGGCTCTTCCTCTTCAAGTGTGCCTCAAATACTGAATTTGATCCAGATAAGTGTTATAACTTGTCATAACGACTCTATGATTAGTCATGGACTTTGGTCAACTGGGGAAGTGATCAAGAATCTTCTGTCTATGGCAAAGTCTTTATGCTGCTTGCTTCTCAATGAACAGTTCATACACAAACAAGTCTAGACTATTTAAACTAGTGCGTGGCTGCAAGCTTACATTGAGAGATTCCTGGACTTTCCTCATGTTCCATTTTAGGAGGTAAATGATGAAATAACTGAAACTAGTGCTGATTTATTTTCACAGGCTATCTGTAAACTGCATTAGCTCAGGTCACTGCTTCTTGAGCAGCTTGGCTCTCTACATAGTATGCTCTTTAGGGGTAAGATAAAGATAATCCTGGGGCAGGGCAGCACTGCAATTATCTCATAGTGCCTTCATATCAGTGAGAGCCATCTGTGTCCCCTCAATACTGCTTCTGTTCTTTCTAAATGCTATAGGGCCTGGATCTGGATTTGGTATGGGATGACTTAGGCAAGTGTGTGCTGATATTAGTGGACTTCTGTGTGTTTGTCCCATGATTTATATTGCAAGTGCAGCTGCCATCTATGATTAAGTGTGATTTTGGGTTTAGAGGCTTGCCTTGCTCTGTCCAGTTTCTAGTACAACGGGGTCCTAGTCTGAGGTTTTCATATTACTATGAGGACAGTCTCATATAGCAGTATCCTAAGGTAACAAAGTTTTTAAAAACAAAAAACATGTAATTAGTTATGTTGAAAACAGGGCATTTTTTAGGGATGAAGTGAATAGTTAAACTGTTCTGGTGCAGCCACGTGCTGGTGAGTGCTCCCTGTCTTGATTTATACTGCACATTTAATGTCATTGCGCTTATAGTTAGACTGTGACTTCAATTATCCTTGCGCTTCAAACCTGCTGTAGCCTATGTTGAAAGTATAACTATGAAAAAGGTATGTTTAGAGCAACAGAACAATAAGAAACTCTTCCTCACTATCTTTAGCTAACCTAATTATTTTCAGCAAACTTCTTCTGTTCTGACAAGAAAGTATTAGACAAAGTTTGTCAGCCAAATTCTTGCTATTGTTTTAATGCAAATCTGATTAGTCTGTGGGACATCGCACATGCTTAGCAAGTCCTTGTCCAAGGATGATTACCTGAGCTCTTTAGCAACTCTGAAAACATAGCTGAAATAACAAACATATCCTAATAATCTTATAAAATAACTGATTGCATGTAGTACTTATGGTGTGCATCCATTTATGATCGTTATTTTAAGTTCAAGATAATCAAGGTAGTCATACAACTTAGCAAACAACACACACTTTTTCTTGCCAAGAAGTGTCTCCCTAGTTCATAGATCAGAAAACCTTTGATCATAGGTCCTGTTGAAGGTACAAGGTAACTACCTCAATAATTGAGCAAACTGATGTTTGAACAGATCAAAGAGTTCTAGTGGAGAAAGCTTTTTTCTGACGTCTTACTTGGCATACCATTAGTCTCACCAGCGTGCATAGATTAGTGCTACTTTAGGTCATTTGGGAAGAAAAAGGAAAGAAGAGACATCGATCATTTAAATATCTCCATGCAAAAATATTATGATGCAGTAGCACAAAACTTTTTTCTTTCTCCCTGACTTCATGTGTTCTTGTGTCTCCCATTTCATTAGGTTGTGAGAGTGCTTTTGAGGGTCATATCCTAAAAATGCTTTTGATGTTTGTTTGCTATACAACAAGCATTGAATTCTCAACCTTCAATGTCTGTTTGCTAGCTGACAATTTCCCACCTGGGAGCATACAAAGGGTTAGTCAATTTTCTCATGAAAAGACTGCTCAGTGTTCATGCTGTTAGAGGAGCCGGCTGTGTGCCTTGCAGGATGATAGGTTGCTTAATCACTGTAAGTTCAGATCTTTTCCGAAACTAGATTAAATAGATGTGTCTGTCCTGAAATGTGAAGAGGTAAAATGTTTGGAGAGTAATGGTGGTAGCAGAGCAAGACCTCTCTCCATTCTGCTGCTGCTTCATTGCTGCTGCTTTCTAGGTTTGTTAAGCATGTACGTCTTTCCTTCCTCAGGGAAAGGGCAATATAGACCTGGAAAGCTGTTTGGCTATTTATAGCAAGACTGGGAAAAAATCAGAAATTGGGATCCAGTGTCTGAGTGCAGGGCAGTAGCTTTAGCAGGATGAGCTGTCTCAATGCCTGAGCTCAGGGACTTCTGTGAGAGAGACCTAGACAGGCTCTAGCAGTGGGCCCAGGAAGACCTCATGAGGTTCAAATAAGCCAAGTGCAAGGTCTTGCACTTGCACAATCTTGAAAGGATTGAGTACAGCCCTGCCAAAAAGGACTTGGGGGTACTCGTGAATGATAAGCTGGACATGAGCCAGTAATGTGCCCTTGTAGCCCAGAAAGCCAGCCATATCCTGGGCTGCATCAAAAGAAGTGTAGCCAGCAGGTCAGGGAGGTGGTCCTGCCACCTGGTACTCTGCGCTGGTGAGACCCTATCTGGAGAACTGCACCCAGATGCGGAGTCTTCAGCACAGGAGAGATGTGGACCTGTTGGAGCGTGTCCAGAGGAGGAGGGCTGCTAAAACAATCCAAGGGATGGAACACCTTCCCAGTGAGGGCAGGCTGAGAGAGCTGGGGCAGTTCAACCTGGAGAAGAGAAGGCTCCAGGGACATCTGATAATGGCCTGTCAGTATCTAAAGGGGAACTATAAGAAAGAAAGGGACATAACTCTTTAGCAGGGTCTGTGGTGATAGGACAAGGGCAAATGGTTTCAAACTAAAAGTGGAGAGGTTTAAGCTGGATTTAAGGAGAAAGTTTTTTACAGTAAGAGCAGTGAAGCACTGGAACAGGTTGCTCAGAGAGGTGGTGGAAGCCCAGTTCCTGAAGACAGTCAAGGTCAAGCTGGATGGGGTTCTGAGCAACTTGATCTAATTGTAGATGTCCCTGTTAATTGCAGGGGAGATGGACCAGATGGCCTTTAAGGGTTCTTTCCAACTCAATCAATTCTATGATTCTATGTCAGAAGGAGAAGCTAGGTCTTTAAGGTGACTGGGAATGGAAAATCTCTTAACCTCTTAGCAGTAACTACAGCTGTTCTGTTGACTATACAAATGAGCTGGTACATTCTGTCTGTCTCCTTACATCATTGCTGGTATCTAGCAGTTGATCTAATCATTTTTGTTTAAGTAGCCATTCTGTAGCTCAAGACAATGCTCTTTGCAATGCCTATTATATGAAAAAGGGAAAGCAATAAAGTTGCATTGTTTTTGTGAACAAGTCCGTTGTGACCTTGTGGTATAAAATCATAGAGCCATAGAATGGCTTGGGTTAGAAGGGACCACAAAGATCATCTAGTTCTACACCCCTGATGTGGGCAAGGTTGCCACCCACTAGATCAGGCTGCACAGGGCCCCATCCAGTCTGGTCTTGAATACCTCCAGGGATCAGGCATTCACAACTTCTCTGGGCAACGTGTTCCAGTGCCTCACCACCCTCTCAGTAAACAATGTCCTCCTAATAGCTAATCTAGATCTCCCCTCTTTTAGTTTAAAACTGTTGCCCCTTGTCCTATCACTACCAGACTGTGTAAAAAGTTGGTCTCCCTCCTGTTTATAAGCTCCCTTTAAGTACTGGAAGGCTTCAATGAGGTCTTTCCAGAGTCTTCTCCAAACTAAACAAGCCCAACTCCTTCAACAACCTTTCCTTGTAGGAGAGGTGCTCCAGCCCTCTGATCATCCTCGTGGCCCTCCTCTGGACCTGTTCCCACAGCTCCACATCTTTCTTGTGCTGGGGGTCCCAGGCCTGGATGCAGTACTCCAGGTGGGGTCTCACAAGAGCAGAGTAGAGAGGGACAATCACCACCCTCTCCCTGCTGGCCATGCCTCTTTTGATGCAGCCCAGGATACTATTGGCTGTCTGGGCTGCAAGCACACGCTGATGGCTCATGTCAAGCTTCTCACCCACCAAAAGCCTGCAAGTCCTCCTTGGCAGGGCTGCTCTCAAAGAGTTTTTCTCCCAGTCTGTACAGACATCTGGGATTGCCCTGACCCAAGTGCAACACATTGCACTTGGCCTTGTTAAATCTCATTAGGACTCTGTGGACTTACTCCTCAAGCCTGTCCAGGTCCCTCTGGATGGCATTTCTTTCTTCTGTTGTATCAACTGCACCACTCAGCTTGGTGCCGTCAAGCAAAACTTGATCCCACTACCCATGTTATTGATAAAGTGGTTGAATAGCACTGGTCCCAAGACTGTCCCCCTGGGGGACACCACTCATGACCAGCCTCCACCTGGATATAGATCCATTGACCACAACCCTCTGGCTGTGACCATCCATCTCATTCTTTATCCACCAAACAGTCCAGCCTTCAAATCCACATCTCTCCAATTCAGAGATAAGGATGTGATGTGGGACCACATCAAAGGCCATGCACAAGTCCAGGTAGACAGCATCACTTGCTCTTCCTTTGTCTATGGATGCCATCACTCCATAGTAGAAAGCCACCAGATTGGTCAGGCATAACCTACCCTTGGTGAAGCCATGCTGGCTGTATTGGATCACCTCCTCATCTCACATATGCCTTAATGTAGCTTCCAGTGTAGTATAAAACTGTGATACAAAATCAGGAACACAAACTGATCCTCCAGTGTCAGAAGACAGTGCTGAGATGCTAAGTGTCTGGATTTCTCTCTTGCTGTAAATAGAGTAAGAAAGACCTGATGACAAAATTGATCATTCAGTCTCTGCTGCCTGCTTTTCTATGTATTTTGTAGTTAGTTGTCTGCCAACAACATAATATACAGAAAAGTACTGTTTCCTGGAGATGGTGTATATGGCATGCAAATCTAGCAATATCATCACTTCCAAAAAACTGGAAATACCAGCACCTTGGAATGGTACCTCTCCGAAACTAAGCTTTTACCAAGGTTTAGTTCGAGTGCAGTTGTAGTGACAATATGGTTGATGAGAGCGTAAGTAGGAACTGCTGAATGTTTACTTTAGCTAGCAGAGCTGTACACCACAGTAGTACTTGAAAGTCTAGAAGCAAAGTGTCAGGTTCATTTACTTTAACATGATAGGAATATTTTCTAAACCTCAGCATCTATAAAATGTATCTGGAAGTTATGTTTATGCAAGTTGTAAGATATTTCCCAATGATGATGAGATGCAATCGCATCATAAGTGAGGCAGCCATAGCTTGCAGCCCACGTACACGAGTCCTGGCATACCTTTACTGCTTCTGAAACTAGGAGCATGGATAGGGATGCCTGAGAAGCTGTAGGCTGAGTCTGCTCACGTTGACAGTTTGGTCCCAGCACCCACACTATTAGAGCTGGAGGACTGAAACAACAGCAGGGGAGCGGAGGTAGTGTGAAGAAGAGGAGGCAGTAGAAGCCTTGTTTGGGTTGGCAAAGGATGTAAAAAAGGAATCAGAAAGGGAAAGGAGGTGGGCTGAAGGAAAGGATTCTGTAGAACTTGGCATGTGGAAGCACAGAGCACTGCTAAATTCCTCAAGTAAATCTTCACAACAAATCCAAAATTCCTGTTTTATAGCGTTTGAAATCATTTTCTGCTCCCTCAGAATTGCTGTGTTTGTGCAGAGAGAAGGCCGTAACAGGGACAGCCAAGTTTTCAGTTGTCCAAACAAATCAAAGAGTTTCAAATTGTCCTTTTACCAGCATGCTTCTTATAAAGCATCCACCGCAGTCAGATTATATCACTAAAAACAAACATCCAGTCAGGCGTAAGGCCAGAAGATTAGTTACAGTTCTGGTGTATCAAGAACAATACTTCCATCAGAGCCCAGGGAACTGAGATACTTTAGTATTTGGATACATGGTAATTAATGGCTCCTTAATAAGTACTTGTTGAAAGGCTGATGTACTGGGTGTTCCCAGTAAGTAACCGAAAGTCATTGCTGGTGTGACAGAAACTCTGATCTGAATTCATAGCTGATTTCTTTTGTTATATCTTTAGTTCTTTAAAAAATATGCTTGCCCCATGCCTCCCTAGTGCTGTTATCCACGTACATAGATAAGTACGTCTGGTATGGCTATAAAATGGTAATGCAAAGGCCTACCTGCCCCTACCTGAGGTGTTGTGGAAATACAGATTTTCTCTGTACACACACTGGTGTGAATATGCGTGCTTCACATGTGCTTTTGGGAGTCTGGGTTGGAATAACTTCTTAAAATCAGCTCTAAAAATAAACCAGTGCTCCCCCTTGAAGGCATTCATCTCCTGGTTTCTAACTTTACCACGTGGTTACTCACTAATCAGGAATAGCTTTCTGTGGATTACAAACTGTGCAATATCTAACCACAATGTAAATGAAATATGCTAGCTCTTGTCCCAGCAAGGGTGGAGTAACTGTTTTTGTGTGTGTGTTTAGATTAAAACCAACTAACCAAAAAAACCTCTAGCATTTGGTGTCTATACTATTAAAAAGAAATTACAAGTGTTACCAGTCTGTCTATATCTATTCTGATTTCTTTTACAGTTCTGCCCCGTATGCAGCTCTATGGCTTAAAAGCAACCTTAGTCTACCATATGGAGTCTCAGGTCCTTGCAGTCAGCATGTCCCATTTAATGTCATAAACCTTGCATAGTTTCATATTGTGCAAACTCCATGTGTAGTCTTGGAATAAAGGTTGATCTATGTCTTAGAGAGAGAGACTTAGAGAGAGAGATCTTTCTGCTTTCGATCTTGGAATTTTCAAGTAGCTGCAAATGATCTAGTGTGGTTGTAACCTAAGAAGCATATGCTGCAGTTGGTGACAGCAATGTGCCAGGTCCTTACAATGACTGTTTTCTACAGCTAGATTCCATCGCAAACAGACAAATCTACAGTTCCAGGTAGGATGCCAGCATCAGGATTTTTACAGATAATTTTGAGAAGCACGGTCTCTATGGTTTGGTATGCTATGTGTATAGGTCTCCAGTCCAGGGAAAGATGATGTGTTAAAAGTAAATAAAGTTGGCTGAGAAAGAAGTAACTTCTCACTGTCTCTCTCTGATTATGGTAACCATGCTTTGAGCATTGCTGCCTATGTGTAATCAAGAAAATTAGTTTAGTAAGTTAAGGTATAAAGGAATTTAGATGGACAACCACCTTTTCTTGCTTATGTTTAGCCCAAAGTCAACAGCTGAGGACTGCTCTTATGCTAGCATTCTGAAAATGTGTGAACAGGGAGAGAGGGGGAGAAGTAGGAATAGCTTGCCCTGCTGCTTTATGTGCTGCTTACACATGGGATCCTCAATATTTAAATGCAATGAATTAGGAGAAAACTCAGTTTTTCAAGTGGATTGTCTTTTTTTTAGCTTTGCTAGCAACTTCAAATGAGCCCTACCTGTTAGTCTAGCATCTGTAGGGCTTTAGTTATTACGCAATGGAAGCAAAGCAGCCCTTGCTGGTCTTTGTTTAGGGGAAAGGCTATAGGCCTGTTGCTTCAAGCCTGATGCTGTTTCTTGGAGCTGCAAGTAATCTGCACAGCATGATTTGGGTAGCTCAAGTAGTTTAGTCTGTTGTGAACAGGTAGATGATGAAGGGCCATCCTCTAGGATTTCTGGTAAATGCTTAGCTATACTTAATTTCAAATGTTTTTTTTCTTGTTGGTGTTGTAGCTTCTGTAAAAGTGCCTGCAACTACTGGCAGGCAGCACAATTTAGAGCAGCCTATGGCAGTTTCAAGACTTTGAAAATACGCAAGGATTTTAACACCTTTGCATCCTCCAGATTCTTCCATGCTTTTCATGAGCTCGCTTTCTGACTTGCAGCCAAGTCTTCATCTCCCTGCAACTGCCTGCTTGCTGGGAATGCTGCCAAATTCCAGCACCTGTCAGAGCAGAACAAACTGCATGGGTGCAACCTGTGCTGTTGATCAGCAAGGCACTGCGATTCAAGGATGGGGGCAGGCCAACAGAACAGCTGTGAATCTCCTCCCCTTGGCAGGAGCAGTGCCATGTATTCCTTGGTAATGCTGTGGGTTTGCTGTAACCATACTAAAAGACAATGCCCTAACAAAACAAATAATGACTTTAATTTAAAGGAAAAGTTGCAATATATGTGTGAGCCATCACTGTATGAAATGTTTGATTTTGTACAACTTGCTAGAGAAAAAGTGGCAACACTACTTAGGGTAACATCGTTTTTCGCCCCCCCCCCCCCCCCTCAGGATGATCCCAGTTCCCTGCTCAGCAGTACTCTTGTTTATTAGATCTTTCATTGATGTATGTCCCTGACTTTCCTCTCTGTCCCTTTTTCTAGATTCTAGCAGGTGACTATGACTGCAGTGTGTCCTTGTCTGTGTCTGTCTGTCATCTCTGTGCTGCTTTTAGAAATGAGGAAACTGATTTTGGTCCTTATACTGCAACTCTGATGCTTTGTTTTCTAAATGATTTTATTTCTTTTTATGAATTAGAGATAGAATGCACCTCCTCATTTTTCAGTCATTTCCCTACACGAGCTACAAATCCTATCTCATCTGAAGACAAGAGGAGACTTTCTTTAGTTTTAGTGAGGCAAAAGCTTAGTCTGTGTAGTGTTATAAACAGCTAGGAAAACAGTGTGAGAAGAATACTGATTACTGTAAGCAAACACGGGGATATAGCTTGTTAAAGGCATATTGATATGGTTATAACGTAGTCATTCCTGGGCCTAGTCACACACTAGAGAAGACTGTGATGAGGCTGTTACGTTACTTTCCAGTCACCTTGTTGCTGTGTATATACTTTTCCCTCACTCTATTTTAAAGAATAATTAGCATCCCTGTGAGAGCTCTGCCTTTTCATTACTGTTTTCCTCACTTAGTATAAAAATGTAAATTATGTCTTATGAGAATGTTATGCTTTCTGTATCTTTAAAACTTGGTACTTTATTGCTCTAGAATTCTTCTTTAACTAAGGCCATGAGCCATGGACACAATGACATCTATTTGTGTTAAAAAGAAATGAATAAATATTGGGGTTCTTTCTTTTGTTTTGAAGTATGATTGAGGTTCAGATACTGCACTAACTAGTTTTCAGAATCCAGAAAAGCAGTAATGGAGGCCGTGACTTTGCAGTGTAAATGAAGAGTAAGGAACTCTTTCTAGCAAAGTTGTTCCCTCCCACCCCTGTCTTTCAACCTTCATTTGGTTGCTTTGCTTCAATTGTTTAACTTCATTGGTCTGACAACCAACAAAGTTCACCTGCTTCTGTATGACAGTTTTCTCTAAAGAAGGAACAATGATGAGTTTCATCTGGCATCAGTTTGGAACGAATTCAGACAAATGTAGTTAGTAACATAAAATAAAAATAATGTAAAATCTAAAGTTTCAATTCAGGAATGTCAAATGGTTTGAAAACCAGAGCAATTCTGCATTCGTAAGAACTAACATGAGTAAGTGTTACTGGTAGTTTCCTGATGGAAATTTACTTTGGATAAATCATTTGGAAGTATTTCAGTTGTTTAACAATATTTCCTGAGTGCTGGCAGATGTTTTCACAAGTATGGCAATAACTTCAAAGTTGATATCAAGTTATTCTATTCCTTGAATATGATAGCCGGTGATTAAGATTTTGCATTATGGTCAAATCCTGTGTGCTTCTGATTTGTGTATGAGGACTGTATCTTTTCCAGGTATTTCATAATTGAGAGTCAAGTAAGTCCTATCAACTCATTAAAAATGCGAAAAGGAAAATGATTGGTATGAACAACTGAATGCAGGAACCTTTGCCTGGCAATGTTAGTAAACTTTTCAGATGAGTTTTGTTTGGGCAGTTGTTAGTCATTGCATTTTTCCATCATAAGGCTAACACCTCTTTCCTATGTTTATAATAGATATCAAAATGTCTCAGAGTAGGGTGTGTTGTTTTGTTTTTTAGTATAAACAATGAAATAACTTTCAGCTTTCCATCCACTCACCAGAAAACTCTGTAACAAAAAGTATGGAGAAAGAACTAGATGCAAGGGACTCAGGAATGACTGCCGTTGAGTGTCCTCCTTAGTGTCCTCTCCTTTGGCTTTTGTTAAAGGAAGTGGCATAAGGCCCTAAGAATAACTTATTTCTATAGCTGAATCTTCCTCTGCCCCTTGTACAAGGACAAGGAGGTTTTGTTTGAATTTGAAACACTCTCATGTTACTAACAAGCCAAGAGAAGAACAGAGAGGGGAAAGTTCTGCGTTATAAGCAGTAAAGAAAATAACATGCCTGAGAAGATGAAAGTATTGAGATGCAAGTATCTAAGTACAGAGTCACAATATTTATGTAGCTGACATCGTGACAGAATCTCTTCTCCATAAACAAAGGTATGTTTTCTCATCGCTAGATGATCTGTGTTTTATTTTTGATCACCTAGCTAGGTATAAGTGAATCCATTTTGAATTTATCATATTTATTAACTGATCTTGAACTATAGCATCATTTCTCATTGCAACAAAAATTTTAAACACTTCAGTGAAGAAAAACTACAATGCTAAAATGCCAATAAAATATTCCTGCAGAGTGAAGCATGAATGGCATCACTTGGCAATATAAGGATTTAGGCTTTGGAAATTCTTAAAATGTCGCACAGTGGGTAATTTCACAACGCAAAACTTGTGTGTTGTTGGGTCTTTAATGATGTAATGTGAAATACTTCAATATTTTTCAAAGTCTCTAAGCTTAGAATATGGAAGTGCTAGAAGAAATACCAATACAAGGACTAATAATGTTCTTAATAATGTTCTCTATACATCTTAACATCATATACCACCTCATTCTGCTGAGCTTGCTAGTCCAGAGCTGACATTTGTAATGGACACTGTATGGAAAAAATTGGATGTTTTTGCTCTCTTAAACACTTGTGTTTTTAAGAGCTTCTGATGTGACAGCTTTGTGGGAGATTGTTTTAGATTTCTCAAACACTGTCTGGGTGGTTACACTGGGATTTGGTATCATTATTTTTCTGATTATAGTATGTTGGAGATGATAAAAGCATGAAAACATTAAGATGTAGGAGCACACCAGAGATCCATTTTTGATTCCTCTTGCAATGCAGAGATTCTTCTTCCTTGTGCCTTCCCACTCCCAAACAGAAATAATTATCTCATGCTTTCCAAATCCTCGCCTTCTTATTCCTTCCATGCTGTGACATCCAAGGATTGTGGTCTAATGCTCTGCTTCAGCTGGTTGTAGGAGGAAAACTTGCCTACTCCATCGGCAGTTGCTGCTTGACCTGATAACAGCTATTTCAGTTATGTGGTAGCTTTGCCACCTATGAAATCCTTTGTTTTGTCATTTATCTCACAGGTGTCAATGGTGAATGCTTCCCTACAAAAGCAATCAGCTAAAAGTCTGGAACAGCTAGGGAGTGTCATCTCTTACCTGTGTTAAGTGATGTGTTGCTAGGATTAGGAGATCCTAGTGCTTCTCCCTCGTTACTGTTCATTCTTCTGTCAACCAACATTTAACCTTGCTTCCTTACTGCTGTTCTGGTTTCAGCTGGCAGGCCTGGAAACCCCACACAGCCTTTCGCTCACCCCCCCCCTCCTCCCAGGTGGGATGGGGGAGAGAATCGAGAAATAAGGTAGAACTCGGGGGTTGAGATAAAAACTATTTACTAACAGAAAGAGGAAAATAGAGTAAAATAACAGCAATGATAATTATATACAAAACAAGTGATTGTACAAAGCAATCGCTCACTGACCGCGACCGATGCTCAGCCAATCCCCAAGCAAACGGGCCCTCCCAGCTCACTTCCCTTCCTTTCATATTACATGATGTCATATGGTATGGAATATCCCTTTGGTCACTTTGGGTCAGCTGCCCCATTCTTGTCCCCTCCTAGCTCCCTGCAGCCCCCCCAGCCTCTTTACTCTCCTGGCAGAGACATACAAATGTCCTTGGTTCTGTTCAGCGCTGCCGGGTGTTATCAGCCATGTTTTCTTTCTAGAACCAAAACACAGCTTTGTAGCAGACACTGAGAGAAAGTTTCAGTTAGAAACTAAGACAACTGCCAAGCAACAAAACTACAGCATGTCCTTAACTAACAGGGTTTTCTATGTCCTGAGGTGAATTCTTTCAAAAAGTCGTCTTGGGAAGGTGCTTAATATACCTCTCAAATTTGGGGCTCACCCTTTATGCTTCTCTATCACACTACACTGCCTTGCCCTTGTTGAATAGCATTTGCACAAATCTATTCTGTAGAGAGTGGTGTGAAGTATGAGTTAAAAGTGGAATCCATGCACTTGTGTTTAAATCATTGAACTTAACTATTTCTGAGTTGCCCTTTCCCAGTCTGTAAAAATGAATTCCTTTACTCAGGGGTATTTTTTTGTTTGTTTGTTTTGGGAAGATCTGCTCATTAAACTCAATGTTCTTAAGATTTTCATATGAAGGTCACATTGAAGTGTATACTGCTGTTAAACTATTACTTCAGTTGTGCTTTTATGAGGTCTGAAACTGTGCTTGCTTACGGGGATTAGGTGGTGAATCTTTCTTTCCTACAGAATCATGAGCAACAGCCAGCAACTATGTAAGGAATTTCAACAACTCTGTGGTGTCGAGCAGTAAACTGCTAATTGTTTACTTATGAAGCTTTCTCACTGGTTATGCTGTGCTCTTCTATTATATGGTGGTTTACACTCACCCACCCCAAAGTGAACCATTGCTAGGACAGTTGCCTAAGGCCATTTTCTTTTTCTTTAATTTGTTCTCTTACACTTATCAGTATAAACTCAAAGTTTTTCAGTTCTTCCTGTACGTGTGCTAAGAAAAAATTCTTTACCACCCTTTGAGTCTTATGATCAGCTCATGTTGGTATGGTTTGACAGCTATACAGGTGGATATGGAGAACCTATTTCCTTATCTATAGCAATTTGTCTGCTTCTGAAGCCTTGGACTTGGAAATATTCTGTATCCACACATCTGCTGCACAAGATCACAGCCATAGAGGACAAATGGACCTGAACTCTTATTTCCTTTCTCCCTGTTGGATTTGCTTGAGAGGAAACCTTTTGTAGGCCAAGCAAATAGCCTGTGGAACTCTCTTAATTCCCCACTTAAATTGTATTTCTAATTCATCCTCTGTTCTGCTTTGCCAGAAAGACTCTTCTCTGATTTGTACCACAAGAGCGTAAATTGACTCAAAGGACTTAAATAGCGCTTAGTCTTCAAAGACCTTTGAAACTGTTAATTGACTTTAAATTCTCTACAGGTTTTAGGGTTTGGATAAGGAACCAATGTGTGAATTGAATTGTAAAATTATCAGTTATTGAGCACTTCTTCAGCCATATTCCATAAATTAATGGTATTGCTATAGTTCTCTGATTTCTTTTGTGATTTTTTTCATCTCACTTAAAGTTGTAAATCCCTGGGTCTTTTTTTTTTTTTTTAAATCTTTAACTCACTCAGGAAATGTGCTCTACCAGATGTTTGTATACTGTTATCCTTTAGCCATTTTAACACCCTCTGTTCCACAGCTGATTGTGAGTATGCTTTGGAGGGTTGTGGTGGGTTTTTGTTTGATGTTGTGCCCTTCTTAAGGCTTGAATCACTCATTTCCATGTCTGAGTTGTGATAAACAAAGCCAATGGCTCTATGGAGATGCACATGCTGTAACATCCAACTGTAGCACTGAATAAAGTTCTTAAAACAAGTCTGCCATGACAGTTACAAATGGTGTTAGAAATTCTTACGTAAACAATAAGCATTCAAATCTGAAAATCACCACTGCCATCTAGATAGATAAACAAATGCTTGTCTGTAACTGCTGGAAGTGACTGTTTCTGAGCATTTTAGCACTTTATGGATACCAGTGAGAGGTGATTCAAACTTAGCCTTGATACTACCGATGGCTATTGCAGACAAATTAGTCAAATAATACTGAAAGGCTGCAGTACGCATGCACGTCTTTCCTCTGGTTATAAGTGAGAATGCTAAGGGAATATATGAATTTTCTATTTCTCCTCGTACTTCGAACAGAATGAAATGTCTTGCAAAATAAGGCATTGTGGGAAGGGTGGATGCTAAAATACTCTTTTTAATTAGAGAATTTACATTTCTATATATATCTATATATATTTCTATATTTCTAGAGGGGGAGGAGGCACTAGTGCACAAGCATAAGCAAACAGCTACTTGTAACTGGAAGTTTTGTTGTCTTCTGCACCTGAGAAACTCTAACAGAGGGTGGTGTTTGCGTGTTTTTCCCCATAAATTCTAGTGGCGTCTAGAAAAAGCTGGTACAAGTTGAATCTATTTATTGATTTTCACATGTGACTGAAAGAGGTATTTGTTTTGCGCTTCTGCTCAAATTGCTGAAGGAAGACCTAGTGTCAGCATTACCCTTTGGCAGAGCTTACTCCTCTCTAGCGATTTCTAGCACACAGGCATCAGCTCAGTTAAATCCCTGAAGTCAAATGCATTCATGCCCTAAGTGAAAGTGAACAAAACATTGAAAACAGTAAGAGCTCTCTGTTTTACTGAACTGTGCATATTTGCCTTCCAGGGAACCAGTATTCTAAAATAATAAAAGTACGCGTCTCAAATTTAAAAACTTAAGTCATTTGTGGGTTGTTATTTGAAAAGAGTAAATTGCTGTGGTTTTAAGTATGTTCTGAATTTGAACTTGGCATGCTGACGATACATACTTAAGAATTCATGCCGATTTGAGTGTTGTCATCTGTTAATCAGAATGTTAAAAATTTCAGTTTGAGTCTGTAGAAGAGAACTAAGTGCCTGAAGGCACTGAAGATAAGGCCTGATTCTGTATGATAAGCTACTGTACTCCAAATGGAAGAAATGTTAGTTGCAACTGTTATTTTTCTCAGAATGAACGTGTTCTCTGTCCTCTAGCACCTTATCTTCACTATCCCATATCACTTACTAGTTGTTTGAAAGTAAGGCTGGCTTCAGTGATGTTTGCTAATCTCAGGGGGCCTGAACAGCATCTATTTTGGAGTCAAGCTAAGCATACTAACATCATTTGCAAACTCAGAGTATGAGTTACCATGTTTTCAGAAAGAACTTGCTAATTCAAGTAAGTTTAGCAGCTGTACTTACATGAAATGAAGAAAAGGGCAGATGTGTTGAAGGTCATTGATCTAGAAATGTTTTGAGAACAAATGGTTTTCCTCCCAGGTCTTGTAATGGGAACTGGTAGCACTGTTCTGGTCCCTCCTCAGAAACTCTACTCACCTTTTTACCCTGCTGTATAGTGAAGGCAAAAAAAATTAAATGACTCTTGCAGTTGCTTTAGCGTTTGCTCTTTCACAGGGTTCATCTTGATCCCTGCAGTATCCAGCCTGTAAAATAGAGCACCCAGCATGTTGTGTCTCAGACATCCTGCTGACAACTACTCTGCTTATCTAATCGTACTAATATTGACATATGACTGCTTTTCCTTTATTCTGTGGTAACCCTTGTTCTTTAGATACATGCTACTCAGTGTAGGTATGTTAATATAATCTCAGCTTGTAGCTTTTAGTCATGTACTGCCCCTCCCTGGGATCCTTTGGATTTAAAAGTCATCAGCAGGTAAGAGGTCCTACAAAACAGGAATACATACAAACATTCCTACAGCACATCAATGATTTTGACACTTCAAAGTGGTGTTTGACATAATTTCAGAATAGTAGAAAATTTAACTTCTAAAGTCTGTTTTAAAAGACTTGAGGGGGCTAGCTGAAATGCTTACTCAAATTTGTAAATGTGAAAATTATTTTTTATAACGATGCAGTTCAAAATAAGTTGAAAAGCTCTAAGTTGAAAAAATGCCAAAATTCTGAACTTCTCTTTTTCTTATAAAATGAGTTTTAACTGATGATGATATGTAGTGGCTTTTCTTTTTTTCCTTAAGGAAAATAAAATAGTGCAGAAGACCTGTGTTTTTTTCCAGATGATGACTCTTCTGGCAAAGATCAATTGAGCAATGCAAGGCACTGCCTCACTTTATACTCTCTGAAACTGTAGCCCAACAGCTACTGAATTTGTAAGTTAGAGGCAGTTTATTAGTTACTTAGCTGAAAAACTAGGGATGGCACTTGGCCAAAAATTTAGACTCAGATTAATGTTGAGCTTTGACACTAGAAATATTATCTATTATTTAATTGTAATACCTCAGTTCTACAAAATAGTCATGAAAGAAGGTGGCGGCAGATGATATTTCTAAAGTATCATTAGAAGCGTATTAAGTTCAATTTTCCAGTGGACAGCTGTGATGTGAAGATCATTTCATCAGCATATCTCTGTTACAGAGTACTTGTATTCTTGTTGTAGTTAAGGATCCTCAAGTATCTCTGTATATTGGTAGTTGAAAATAAGAGATGAAGATTTTCACCTGCATGTTTTACTATAGAGATTTCTTTTTTTTAAAGATACTTGCTTAAACAATATCTAGTCCTAAGGAAAAGTGGATTACATCTCTCTCATCAGAAACAGAATACGTTACAGGTCTGCAGGGAGAGAGCAAATGAGCTGGTGAGTGGCAGGTTGTAGAATGAGTAAGGCCTCCTGCTGAGTGAAATACATTGCACAATGTTAACCTTTTGCACAAGCCAAGCTTCTTGGAGTGGTAAACAATATTCAGACGTTACTGATAGTGCTGCCTCAGAAAAGAATCAAGCTATGGTTGATTTATCATAGCAATACCACTATGCCTCTCACAGTTTGAGGTCCGCATCATGGCTCTGACACTTGTAATTCTCTATTAAACCATTAAATCACAGAATCAAAACCTTTTGCAAAACCTGAGATCCCACTTCTCCCTTTGAATGTTTTACTGTACTAATATGCCTTAAAGGGAAGATCCCTTTAAATTCTATAATTACAGGAAGTTTTCTACCATTGTTTATAAGGACGTATTTCTAGTACCATACTTTGAACCCAAGCTCTCAAAAATGAGTCAGGATCTGAAACTTGATGAAATTCAGGCTTTTTTTTTTTAATCTTAAGATTAAACAAAACAGTATTTTTTGTCTGTCTTGTTTGGTTTTGTCACAGAACCATTTGACAGTGCTCCCCAAATCCCCAAATTCTTCTTCAATATTTGCAAGAGCCTAGAATTCATGAGAACTGCAAGATTCCTGAGCTGGCAGAAAACAGAATATCTACCTTAGCATGCTATTACTCTGTGACTTGTCTATGAGGCACTGGAAGCTAAAGTATAGTTGCTGTGAGTATTAGAGTCCTCCTGGCCAAGTTAAACGTGAACAAATAGAATTGTTGGGAGTTCACTTGCACAGTAAAGAGAAATATTTTTGGGGAAAAAAGAATGTGTTGGAGGTGTCAGTCTAGTTTTACATATCTACCTGGATACTTCCCCTAGAAACATCTGTTGCCATATATGATTTCATTCAAGGATATCATTTTTAATCCTATTTAAGTAGTTTATCCAGCAAAGAGATGAAAGAAAAGGACTGCAAATAGTAATACAAGGTGTGTCAATTTTACTTGCCAAACGACAGAATTATGATGTTTGTGATTTTCAAGTAGATTATTTCAATTGGTTTGAATGAAAGTAGACACAGAGGGTTCCTCTCACTTTGAGATAAGTATGTAACAGAATTACAGATCATGCTGGCTTTGCAAGTAGCTACAGCTCCACTGAATTTCTTAAGAGAAACCTACTTCAGAGAGGATTTGTCCCTGTAGGAGATCAGGGAAGCTGATTCACATGTCTTGTGCACTGCCAGTCACCATCTGGCGCGCTGGCACCTGGTGGTGGCTTAAATGTGACAGTAATATTGCACAGGTGTAAATAAAGCGGGAACAAAACAATAGTGAATCAAGACCGTGAAGTACTCTTGGGAAATACTTGGTTTACGCTGTACAAACAGGTTGTTCTTTCAGTCTGAGGAAGAGAATTTGGCTCTCTGAGAATTTGGCTAGGCCTTATCAGACTCAAGATGAACAAAGATTGGACTTTCCCATTGGCTCTGTATGTCACAGGAGTGTACACAAAATCCAAAGTAGTCCTTCAAGTGCTATATATATATATATATACACACACACACAGTTGGGAAGGTACATGACTTCTGGCCTTGTTAGGTGCCCTTCTGGCTCTTGCAGTCTTTTTCAGTAACGACCAGTTTAGAAACTTTTTTCTGTTTAAAGTAGAGCAGTATGAATACATCACTCCTTGAGGTGAAGTGTTGGCTGTCTCAAAAATAGAGTAGCATTTTCTTTCTGTAGAGGAAATAAGAATGGAATCATCCAGGAATTCCTTGAACTTCCCAGCATTGTGCAAATATGGGTCTAAGAACAAATTCAAATATGAATTTGCTTAATTATACTAATTTAAATAATCCTTTGTATTTCTGTTACTGGTGAAAAGGGAAGTCCTTAAAAAATAAATCCATTTTGAAATTAACCCTTTGGCCCCACATTACAGAGCACTGATGAGCGCCAGCAGCCTGTTGCCATGTAGCTGGTTTAGCTAGCTTGCAGCTGCTCCCAATTTATCTACTGATCACGGGGAACTCTCCAAATATAGGGGCTTTCAAATTTCAGGATGCTTTCAGCAACTGACTGCAGTTGGAGCTGTGTTTGGAAATAGACACGCTCAAGAGGATGCTTTAGAAGAGCCCACTGCTGCTACTGAAAGGAGAATGTTTTGATTCTCTTCATAGCAGAGGAACACGTGCTGATTTTTCTTGAAGAGGCTGAAAATGCACATGCAAATAGAGCCACAGGTGGGGCAGAGCATCTTCAGCCACCCTGGTGGTGGAACGGGGGTGGGTTGGAGCTGTCATTCAGAACAGGGGCAGCTGAGCTGGGCCAGGGGCTGGCTATGCCTCCACCCATGGACTGCTGGGGAGGCAAGAGAGAGGCTCAGCTTTTCAGGCTGTAATTCAGAAAGAAGTTCAGTTTTCCAATAGCTGAATTTCTGTGGCTTTAGTGCTCTGGATCTTTCTGGTAGTTGGTTATAATGTGGCTTTTTTTTTTTTTCCTCGTGCATTGGGGTTTGACGTTCATGAGCAATTTATCCAAACGAGTTTCACTGCTTATGAAGTATCTTAGCCATGCCTGTATGGCAGCATTGGCACCCAGTGCAGATTCTGGTTTTGGAAGGTTTGAGGTTAGGGACAGTGCCCCAGCTCATCCAATTCAGCACAGTTCCTTAGAGATCTAATGAGAATCTGCTTTAAAAATGTCACTTAAAATGCATATCGCTGTCAATATGTCACTTCAGAGACAGTAAGAAATTCTGTAGCAGGGCAATGATGATTGGACTAGGTGATCTTAGCAGTCTTTTCCTGTCTTTGTGATTCTGTGATCCTGCACCACGTGTACAGCTGTCTCCTGAGCGGGAGCTGCTGCTGCTCACCTGCTGTCCTGAGCACCAGCACCTCTATCTGAGCCACCGGAGTGCCGGGCCTCGGGAACAGCCCTGTGACCGGCCCCCACCTCCCTTGCTTTCTCCTTCGCTCGGAGGCGCCGGGCCGAGGGCGCCAGGAGGCTGCCGGGGCGGCCACCGCCCGCGCCTCGCTCCAAGGTCGGGGTGCCGCGGCCGCTGGGACGGCGGGGCCGGGGCCGGACGTGGAGCTGGACCTTGGCCTGCCGGCTCCCGGCGGCTGCCTGCGGGACCCCAGCAGCGGGGAGGGCCAGCTCCCGGCCAGGCAGGTGCGCGCTGGGGAGCGCCCAGCGAGCCCGGAGCCCGCCCGCAGAGCGCCTCGGGGACACCGAACCGGCCCGGAGGGTGGCTCCGACGGCTCCGCGCCGCAGCCCACCCTGCTGCCGCCGCACGGGGTTACTGCGAGGTGCCGCGCCGCCCCCGCCCCGTTTCCCCACTACGCCCCCCGGGGAGGGGCCGGGCGCCTCCCCCGCCCCGCCGGGCCNTTTGGCCACGGCGCGGAGATGCTCTCAGGGGTGGCGGCGCGGGATAGCTCGGCGGTGGCAGCGAGCTTCGCCGAGGACGTGCTGCGCGTCTTCGGGAGCAACCAGAGCCTGTCGGCCGCGCAGCTCTCTGTGCTGCTGAGCCGCCTGGGAGCCGCGCCGGCGCTGGGTGACGCGCTGCCGCTGCCCCACCTGCAGCACAACCAGGTACCGCTGCGGGGCTCCGGGTCGTCCCCGCGGGGAAAGAGGGAGGGACGGAGCAAAGGTCCGCGGCGGGGAAGCCGCTGCCAGGCGCTGGGAGCTGCGCGGGGCTGCTCGTGGGCTCGGCTCCACCTGTTCGCCGCTCGGCTCCGAAACCTGCGCTGGTCGTGGGTGAACAGCGTCCGGGCGGTGGCAAAGCACCCGTGGGAATCTCCTCCGAGAATTACATAAGCGAAACTTCAGGACGCGTTAATGTGAAATTGCTGTGTGAGAGCGAGGACTTGGTTCCTTCTCCTGTAAAGAAACTTTGAGGAACTTTGACATCTTTCGTCTGCATGCAGTGCATAGTGTACATTGATCGATTCATCAGCTAAAAGCTGTTTAAAATGATGTTTAATGTACTGACTAAACATTGCTTGACTGTCTTTTGGCTCTCATGAAACTATTTACTCTGTTTCATGTCTCCATACAAAATTCAGACCTCTTTGCTACTTCTAATTTCCTTTCTTTGTGGTGTCTTAAAATACTTTCACTTCCCTGAAGGGGAACCCTTAGGCTGCTGGAGATCTCTGTATGAAGGGAAAGCGGGGATGAGTGTTTGCTCCGGTTTGGTTCAGCTCCCCAAGAAAGGGGACCATGCAGAAGCTCTTCTGCTTGTTCCATAACAGAGACAAACCTTGGATAAACTAAATTTGTTTTACAAACAGCGCAATTCTGACATCTTTCCCTTGACCAGGTGTTTAATTTGGAGTTAGTGCCACTGAAACTAATGCAGTATTAGGTATAAGTGTGGCAATATTTCCCAGTGTCGCTGCTTCTGTTTCAAATTTCACAAACTGAACACTGTTCCACCACAGTGTATTAAAAAAATGTATACAAACATTTCCTGCCACACACGCTAAGTACAAGTTTGCAGTGTTGAATATGGTTATGAAAAGGATCTTTCTTTAAAACGGCTTAAAAATGAGCGGATTCCTTAGTCCTTCAGGTTTTCCCTCTGCAAAAGCACGTAGCCCTCGTACACAGGCTACGGAGCAAAACAAATTAATGCTCCTTCTTATTGCTGCCAACACGTAGTCCTCATAAATCATTTGAAGTTTAACTGAAACAATCTTAATGTTAAATCTAAGTTTTAATTGCGCCTTTTTTTGAAAAATATCCAGGGTATCATACTGAAATTTGTACCTTGTTTTCTTAAGTTACTTTTACTCCTTAAAATTGGCTTTTCAGCTGCTCCATCAGCTGCTACCACATAAGCATGTGCATTTTACCTCCTGGTTCGTGGGCCCTCATGGATGTTAAGTGTATCAGTGCTGTCCACAAAGGCATGCTCATACTATGTAACTCCTGTGGCCATTTTCAGGGCTGTGACTCGGGCTTTGTGCTTACAAGCTCATGATTTAGAGTATCCACTGATTTTGACGAAAGACATAAAGTGGCCTAAGTTTGTGTGTTGTGAGCCACCAGAGGCCTAAACTCTGCTCATCTCAATGGAGGAAAATAAGTACCTCTGGAGAGCAAACTGTGTCTTTTCCAGGTAGGCTGGATCACCTACTGAGGTTGCGTAGATATCTGACTGTAGGAGGAAACAAGGGTTATCTTAGACTTTCAGTTCCTAACTTCAGTGTCCAGAGCTAGTGGGAGGACTTCAGGCCCTTTCTTCCAGTGAAGATAACACACCCCTGCTCTATCAAGAGCCCCTCATCCAAGCCTGAAGTCATTTTTAGTGGAGAGCAGATCTGTAAGGGACAGTGATAGAGCCCTTCAACAACTGGCAGGAAGGAACAGTCTCTGAGTCTCTGTCAGCATTGTCCCAGCACTGGTGTTTAGCCTAAATGTTTTGCTCAGATAAGAATTTCAGCAACCTTATTTATCTCAAAAGATCCACTAGATGTATTTTCTTAAAAGTTGAAAGTTTCAATAGGTAAGCCTGAAGAAGAGGGATGCTTGATTTCTGTTTCCCCTTTGATTCCAGGTTGATTTGAGAAGATGAGACAAGGAAAAAATACTTTCATTTGATGATGATGGTGTTTGAACGTGTACTTCTGTAAAATTTTGTAGCCATTTATGGTAATTTGCACCATATGTTATCCATGAAGACACTTATTTTTTGCCTGTATGTGTCATGTAGGACAGAGAATCCCCTTTTTTGAGTAAAGTGTTGGAATTTTTGGTTGAGCTGTCTTAATTTCCTTATGTTTGTGCTCTTTTATTTCCTTTCATCAGGCATTTTTATCGTTCTCTTTATTTTGTGTTTGCATTCTTTTTTCTCCTCGCTTTTTCTTCTGTTATCGCCTTTTCTTAATGTATAAACTAAGACTTCCTTTCAGAGAAATAATGGTGACTGCGGGAATTCAAATACTAATCACTGCTGTTTCTTCACATTTGACTGTGAAATCCCAACGCATTTTAGTCCTACAAATAGGTAAAAAACTAGTAACGTTTTCAGTATAATAGATGATGGCATTTTACTCACTGTGTGCTTCACATTGTTAGCAAGAGATGTAAAAACAAAACTATACTTGCTCTTCTGTCATGGGGTTCACTGTAGTGTGTTAGCCACATGTGGGTATTCAGAAGTCTTAGTCAAAAAATATATGGAAAGTGGGTGGGCGTTGGAAAGAAAGCCTGTTATCGTTGCCTTTGTTTTGAGCTTTGGGGTAGTCAGTAGGTGATAAAATCATACTCTGGCTTTTCTAAAACAGTATTTATGTCCAGCCTTTATGTTATGCCTGAACGTTGTCTTAATGTATTTTTATTTTTAAAACAAGACTTAGGACAAAATGAAGTAAAAATCTTTATTGGTGATCAGATATCATGCATTTTCATGTCAAGGTGAGTCAAAGCAGCAACTTTGATGTTTTGGATAAACTAGAACCAAGCTAGTTTCTGTTTTATTTATTTTTTATTTTTTTGGAAGTGCTTCCCTAGCTCGCTAGTGCTTCTTGAGAGAAGAATGAATGGCCTGACAGTGTGTGGCTTATGGTCGTGATCCAACACCACCACGATCTAATGTTGCCTGGCCAGTGAGAAGATAAATAGGCTTTTTTGTTCTACCCTATAAATGTCTTCTACAATATCTCCAGTGAATTTCAGCATTCATGGACATTTTTCAGCTCCCCACATAAACAGACACCTTGAACATGCCAGTGTGTGTATGAAATCCCTAAAGCACACAAATGTATTGGAGCAGCTTCATGTGGTTGGACTCTTTCTCACAGGGTGCTGCTTATTGAATGCATGGTTGTCTCCTAGCATCCGGTTCACACCTGTGATGAGTGGCAAAAAAAATGTCATTGCATCAGCAGTAAATGCTTTAATTTGTTAGAAGAAAGTTGAGGAAGAAATATTTGTCTTTATTTTGCCTTATCCAGGCTTAGGCTAAGTAAAAAAAAAAAAATACTGGTCAGATAGGTATTCACTGTATTCCTTTGCTGTTGCTACTGTATGACCAAGTGCTTAGCCCTGGTATGGGCAAGTATTAGCTAAAATACCAAAAAATACTAAAAATTACCAGATCAGGTAACATCTAGAAACCAGGTTGCTGCTGGGTATCTTGGTGCTTCACATGTTGAATGCTGCAGGTAAAACAAAGGATAAGCAAAAATAAGAACGTGGCAGAAGATCAGAAAAGGGAATGAAATGTTTACAAGGTGGTTGGCATTGTAGAATTTGTTATTCATTTTCCTGTTAAAGGGTGCTTTGCATTAGATTTGTCTGAGCAATTATCCCATCCTTCCTGTAAAGAATCTGATGAGCTGGTATCTGCTTTTCAATTACAAAGGTTATGTTGTACTGGTGTGAGGAGATTCTAGGTAGTTGGACAGCACTTTATTTTTTAATAAGGAAGTCTTAAAAGAAAATCCTGTATTGGTCAGTCATTTTTGGCAGCAGCTCACCAGGAGAAAAAGTAAATAACTGAGTAACCCAGTTGATGGTTTCTTTTTTTTTTTTTTTTTTTTTTTTAATTTTTTTNTTTTTTTTTTTTTTTTTTTGTCTGAATATGTTGTAATTATGTCAATTCTAGTGATTAAAGTCTTCTTTCAGTTGTGATGAAAGCATTTGTTGATGATTTTTTTCTTTTTCACAGTTCAGAGGCATGATTAGTTATGCTGTATCTTTGAAGTTAGTCAAAGTTACTAGGCGACAGTCATTACAGCCAGTCCCCTCACCTTAAATATCATGACAAGGCTCACTGAATCATAGAATGGTTCAGGTTGGAAGGGACCTTAGAGATCATCTTGTTCCAACCCCCCTGCCATGGGCAAGGACACCTCCCACTAGACCAGGTTGCCCAAAGCCCCATCCAGCCTGGCCTTGAACACTTCCAGGGAGGGGGCATCCACAACTTCTCTGGGCAACCTGTTCCAGTGTATCACCACCCTCACAGTGAAGAATTTCCTTCTTATATCTATTCTAAATCTACCCTCTTCCAGTTTATAGCCATTACCCCTTGTCCTGTCATTATCTATCCTTGTAAAATGTCCTTCCCCAGCTTTCCTGTAGGTCCCTTCAGGTCCTGGA
This sequence comes from Penelope pileata, assembly GCA_013396635.1. Lineage (NCBI taxonomy): Eukaryota > Metazoa > Chordata > Aves > Galliformes > Cracidae > Penelope > Penelope pileata. Next base: position 692,394 of record WBMW01005471.1, on the reverse strand, counting down.
AGGCTGCTATCAGGTGCCCCCGCAGCCTTCTCTTCTCCAGGCTGAAGAGTCCTAACTCTCTCAGCCTGTCCTCGTAGGGGAGGTGCTCCAGCCCTCTGATCATCTTTGTGGCCCTTTGTGAATGGCAAGGGGCAGACACGATGGTAGGGTTATTGAGCCAGGATGTCATTATCAGTTCCCTGTTCTATGCGGCTAAATTATCTTTCTGCTGAGGTTACTGTCAATTTTACAAAATAAATAGCTTGTATACATTTTTACAGTACTGTGGCTGTCTTAATGTATTTATCCTCCAAAGGTATATACAGAGTTTTGCAGTGTGCAAACATGAGTTGCTCCAATCCAAAGCTTCTAATAGATTAAATCTTTTAATTAGTCCCTTAATTGTCTGTAAACTCTCACAAGCTTGGCTTTCAGCTCATGGATGCATGTAGGAGTTGCTGAGAGGCTGAGGTGACTCACAACAATGAATCATTTACAGGAATTGTTATCATCTGAGTTTGTCCCTGATCAAAATAATAGTAACAGTAATTAAATAAAATGCTGTTTCTTGCCCCTGCATAAAAGAGCTCTTGTCTGATGATATTTCTCATTTCTTTGTAAATCCCAAGTTTACTAGTTCATGCTTGTCTGATTAATGTTTTTGCTCCAACATAGCTTGTTTTGTAAGCTAATATTAATGTATTAGTATTTTAAATTACTGGTCATCCATTCTATGTTTCTAGGAAAGAGATGGTTGAAGGTCTCAGAAATAGCCACATTATGAACCTCGGTGCATGCTGGCTTGTTTTTCTAACAGCTTTTCACTTCCAGAAATTGCCCTGTGAGCCAGTAATAAAAGGAGCACAGTATAGGAGCTATTCCTACACACCACAACTATCCTCTCTTTGTTTCATACTGCAAATATTACCCACATATTTTGCACTATTTCATAACACAGATTTAATGGTAAAATGATTAGACAGAGAACCAGTCCAGAAAGCTTCAGAAGTTCACCTATTGAGCTGTAAAAAACCCTGTCTTCAGTGATGATTTCTCTGTGCACTTGTACCATTGAGACAAAATGGGTCAACATGCTTTTAAACAAAAAGCATCCTCTGTTATCAAGCTATATATACTTTGAATGTGGGACTGTGACAGTGTTGACAATGAAAGATGAAAGCATATGCACGTTGCTTGTAAACCTCAGTTCAAGAAAACTTCTCAGTGTGTATTTCAGCCTTCAGGGTTTCATGGCTTCAAGAAAATTTAGATGTACTCAACTGCTATCCTAGAATGGGTCACTCACGTAAAAGAGCAGAAACGTTCTGGATGTAATCTGGTTGAAGTCACTTGAATTGGCCCAAAGGTTCTCTTCCTCTAAGCTAAATTGTAAACAGTCACATGAAAATGATACATGCATGCATTTCACCTTTTGGACAGTATTAGAAAAACATTTATTAATGGAAATGGAGGCAGCTCTGTTGAAATAAATGTGTTGTAGTTGCTTTGGTTTATCTCTAGAAGGAATTTGCTTTACAAATAATAATCCTGAATTATTCGAGAAGTGCAATGGAATCTGGAGGCTGGTAAAGCTGAAAAGAGCAGGGAGTGACCATTTGTTTGTAATTTGTTAAGGCTTCTAGTGCTCTGCTCTTGCAGTCATGCTGAGATTCACTGCAGAGCATGTTGTGTGCTGACTTGGTGTCTCATATAGAAAGAAAACACTTTTTGTTCTGAGACTTATCCTTGGTATGCGTGCACTGTACATTAGCATGTCATATCACTTTTATTTACAGCCAAAAAATAACACTACTTGCTTATTGATCATTGTAGGAAAACATGAATGTGAATAAATGGACATTGTTAGATGGAAGTCTTTGGAACATTTCACATGAAAGTACTCAGTATTTCTGTAAATATATAAGATATTTTATTGTTGAAGTGTTTTATCTTTTTGGTTCAAAATAACAGAGAGAACTACAAGGCTTAGTTTAGCATGGCTGTGTAAATTTATCCTTGACTGTTAGGTACTGTTGTGTCCTGGGCTGAAGGCGAAATGAAAATTCGAAATGAGAGTGTTTCACTGGAGTTACGGGATGGTTTTACAAAACAATTATTGTTGTTAATAATTACTGCTATAAAGTGAATGAAAAATGTTGAATGCTGCTAACATCTGGACTATTCCATTTGCAAATGTTAATGTAAAACACATTTCATTGATTTGTGAGTTATCTTCAAATGCTTCAAATCGCTTTGCTTTACAGTAAGCAGTCACCATGTTTTCATGCACATTGTACAAAGAGTGTACGCTACCTTGAAAATATGTTACAGTATTTTCACATCATAATTCTTGGGTTTCTCAGTTGAATGACTTACATCATTATTATTATTAATGTATTAAGTTGGCAAAAAACCTTTTTGTTGCAGTGTTTGACCAGTGAAGAAATTTTTTCTTTGCATGGGCTACCGAACAACAGTCACGTATCAAATTCAGACTTCTCTACAATATGTCCTGCTGTTCTGCAACAGCTAATCTTTCACCCATGCGATCATCAGGAAAATTCTGTGGATTCGTCTAGACCACATTCTTTACAAGGTTAGTTCATAATATTTCATTCATACTGTGATTAGAACTCACAGAACCTACAGTGCAGTAAAGAATACAGCACAGGGAAGAACCAGCTAATTGATGAAGTCACTTGTTCCGTTGATAAGGACCAAACGTGTGATATCCAAATTAGTTCATTGTTGTCAGGGACTGAACTGATGTAAGAGTTGGGATGAGCAGTTGCCAAATGGTAGCATTTTTTAGCAGAGGTATTGCAATGTTTTTTATAACATAAAATATTAGCATTAATAGTATTTATGAGAACTTAAAGATCATTCCTAGAACTTACCTGTGCCAGTGAATTATAAGAATTATATTTGATTAATAACTGAAACTACGGTATCAATTTATCGTGATTGTTTTACGTTGTTTATACCATATGGGCACATACTGTCAAGAAGCTTTTAGTATCTACACCAGTCTTTCTGAGTTTTTTTTTTTTTTTTTTTTTTTTGGAGGAGCGTGAGGTGGGGGCTGTTTGAATAGGTTGTACATGGAAAGCTTGATCTATAGTTGATCTCGTAAGCCATTTAGGCCACTCCTATTTTTCTTTTATCCTGACAGCTCAGAAGCAGTGTCCAGCAGACAGATAAACAAGACAGTCTTTTCTCTGCCCCTCCTTTGCCTGCAGCATGAGAAATCTGCAGGGCCCATACTTAAAGTTTTTTAAAACCACAAGCATGTGAGGCTATGACATGCAGTGATACCTGTTTTGAAGGGAGATTCACAGAAAGATCCAGTGCCAAAAGTACGCCTTAATGCAAGTATATCCTTCTGTTGATTTGTGTGTTGCCCCCCAACCCTGCCCCACCACAAAATGAATCTGTATTGTGGCAGTATTGAATGCAGCTGATGTCAATTACTGCCCAGGAAGCAAAATTCTCGGTGCGTGTTTCCAGCTGTGCTTATGTGAATTTTCTGCTTAGGGACTCCCATACATTTTAAGATTATCCCGTCCTCGAAAATATGAACAGATAAGATGTACAGAAGAAATCAATACAATATACTTTTTGGGGCAGCTACTTGCAATAAAATAAGTGTTACATAAGCAAAGTGAAAGTTAAAAGACAGCATATGGCACGTCTTTTTTCCTTGGGGTTTGTATATCTAATATCTAACCTAGCTGACCTGAGGGCATACTCATTTCCTCCTTCCCTTTCTCCCTTCTCTGAAATGTAATAGAGGGTAGTACAGAGCAGCATGAAATAGCTGTAAATGCCCAGTGGCATTCCTTCTGTCCAAGTCTAATGGATTCTGTGCAGTCTGCTTGGCTTTTTCAGAAAGGTTTTCACACCCTGATGTCCTCTCCTTTCTAGGAAAGGGCTCAGGAGGAGCCTGAGCTTGCCTCAGGAAGGCCCAGAGCAATTCTGAGCAATGGAATTCTGTGGAGGACTTGCTCTTCTGCTGCTTATTTTTCGGATTTCTTGTGCTTTGGCATCTTGGCAGTCTCTTTGAATCTGGAGTTCTAGAGGCAGAAAAAAAGTAGTTGCTGGCAAAAGCTTTCCCTGCCACCAGTCTCAGGGTAGACTGAGCGTCAGTGCTGTTCTCCAACAGCCAGCTTTGAGGGGTGTGTGCGCTCATGGAAGGCTTAGGGTGGGTGGAGTCTTAGTGACTAAAACCCACTTGAAGAGAGCAGTGGGTACACGATATGGTGAAATACAGGCCATAAGGAAGGAATAAAGCAACTTTGGCAGCATTGGTTATCTTGGAATTGCTCCCCCTCCAATTTTCAGTATTCTTGAAGTAGCAATTCTTGTAATTTTATAATTGTGGGGTAATCTCTTTATTTCTTTCCAATTGCACTTCAGGTCCTTGTAAACTCAAAGAAAAGCTTACACAGGGCCCAAGAGCACCCTTCTGGAGAAAATATAAGAAAGACCTTAGATCTGTTTTGTTTCTTGAAAAGTTTAATTATTTTAAACTGTTCCCCATATTTGCAGTAGGATCTGTGGAATATCTAGGATGGATAATACTGAATTTATTCTTTCATTGTCTGAGCTTGTTTGATTACCTACTTTAATTCTTTCTCGTTTTTCCACTTGGGATGAATAAATAAAAATGAATACAAAATTAAAATATTATCAAATATATCAAAAAAATTCAATATGTTAAATCTCAGAGGCTGTGAGCCATCCAGTTCTAGATTAGAATTTTAAAAACAAAACTCCCTCTGCCTTCTGGACCCACGAATCTCTGGTAAATTAGGAAGTAGTTGACTTTCCTCTGTGGTGAGAAAAGAGGATAATACATACCAGTGGAATAGACTACGTCCCTACTTGCAAACACAGGCTCTTTTTGTACTTTGAGACATCTCTTTTGTATGCATTAAGCGTACAAAATGATGACAAGTATATCATTTATAGCAAAAATTTCAAGTTAAGCGTCGCAGTACATGTTGCTGTTCTGAACAGAGTACCAGCATGAATGTCAGACCATACATTAGTGAAGCATGTACTATTGTGAGAACTTCTCTCAGAATTTGGCAATAACCTATTTTTCTGTGCTTGCTTTTAAGCTCCATTCTATCATTTCTGCATCCACTGATTTGCACACACAATTTGTGAAATATCCTCTTTGTCTTTTGTTGTAGAAAGTAATTAGTGGTGACAGAACTTTTTAATCATAATTTTTGAAACCTATTCTAATTTCCTGTGTCTGGTGAAGTAATTTGGGCATGTACAGTAAATACTTAATATCATAGAATCATGTCTGATAAACGTTTTTAATTCTGTTAACTCAGTTTAAAATGTATATTTTGTGCAGGGTAAATGTGTAGGGGTTGTTTAGATGTTAAACTGAGAGACTCATGCTTCTATGGTAATCCCAAACAGTCTGTGACTCATAATGACACTGGAACCCCACATACTTATTATAGATTTGATTTCAAAAAGACATTTACAAGCTTGATCTATCTTTTATTGCAATGGAAGTGAGGCTTCTGTGCAGCTTAGTGAATCTAATCACACTTAGTGTTCTGCTTTTCCCTCTCTCTCCTTCTCTCTAAAAAATGGCAAAGGAATATTTTACTTGGCACTGAGTAACTCTTGCAAATGCTTTGAATGCTTCTAGTGCTTTCTGTTCTTCCTGTTCTTTACACAATATAAAATTCATCACATACAAAGATTGTGTCTCTGCGCAAACAATGTGTAGCAATCCCGGGTGACAGATCTGGTTGAGTGTGTTTGCTGATCTAGTGTTACAGGAAAGTCAGGCTGTGGATTGCAACTCGATCTGTTTGTTTCTGCTATGCGGAAAGGAATTTGTGGAAACTTCTCTACGTATGTATAGCAAAACTTATAATGAGGCCATTATATTCATGCAGCTCTCCAGATTAAACAAAACTCATATATCCAACACTGTATTGGCTTAGTTATCATTTGTGGTTGATTTTTATAGACAAGTTCTCTGTCCATGTGGATATCTTTGTGGTTCTTCAGCCTCACTTGAGGCAGCATTGTAGACCTTATCAGTGCAACCTTTAAAGCTTTTTGTACTCACAGGGTCTTGAAATGCAACTGGGTAAGACTGTAGACATGCAGAGAGGCAAACATTTTTGATGCTTATAAAAAGCAACAGCAAAACTGGTGTAACCTGCAGGTCAGATGGCAGAAAAATTACAAATCCTGGTATCTGAACTCTGAAAATCTGAGACTATTCTTATGGTGAGAGAAGCTAAATGGTGGCCAAACCAGGCCCATTTGCCACTTCTTAAAAAAAGGATTTCCACCTCGTGTCCATCTTTTTGAACCTAGAACTTCTTTTTGATATGCTTTCGTTTCTCTATTGTGATAGTCTCTACTATCACCTAACTGCCACCTTGCGTGCTTGGTAAGCAGTGGTGGGCAGTGTTTTCAGCAAAGCAGAAGTACTTTGAATGGTAAAAAAAAGAGGAGGAGTGTTAGGAACAAGTTACCACCTCAAGAGGATTTGAAGGTGTAATTCTTTATTAGGAAGGATTTTTGGGTGTAGTAGAGGCAAGACAGCAGACTTTCTGTCTTGGAATTCTTTTAGAGTAGATGACAATTGGAACTAACCCTGGGACATGCAAGAAATTACGTCTTGAGCCTATGCTGTATCTACTTTGACTGTTGGCTTAAGCCTAAGGTTTTAATCTTCACTGATTGTAAAGAGATCTGATTTACACCAGCAGATGTTTTGTGTCTCAGGTATTGTACCAGCCCAATTCCAGTTTTTAATGCAGTAGTCCCAGGCAGAATTTCCACATATTGCCCTTCTATGGATCTCTGTTTTAAATATCTGTGCATTTATGAATTTTTATGTTTGTGAAGTTTAATTGCAAGTAGGAAACAATTATTTTTCTCAATTCCACACAAATTCAGATGTTAGGAAAATCGCAAGCAGCCTTAAGTGAATTTTATTTTAACATTTTAAAATGTTTGATATTTCTGTGTTGTTTTTTTTTATCCACAGTTTGGGGATTTGGGTTCCTGGCTGTGACTATCATTAACTTGGCATCGCTTCTGGGATTTGTTTTAACGCCTCTCTTAAAGAAGTCTTATTTCCCTAAGATTTTAACCTACTTTGTGGGCTTGGCCGTTGGTACTCTTTTTTCTAACGCAATTTTCCAGCTCATTCCAGAGGTAAGCAAGGGAAATCATTATTTGTGCTGTGTAATAGTTTCTAAAGTGTATTAATTCCAGAAGCATGCTGCAGTGGTGTTCTGAGTGTGTGGGTTGTAATCTCCAAAGGGTTGTGGCACTAGCCGTCATCTCTTTTTGTCTGGATGAGCAGAGCCATCACAGTTCAGGAGCAGCTGTAACATAGGAAAGGCCAAGGGTTATTCTGCCTCTAGACAGAAAGAGGAATGCATTCGATAAAATTCAAGTGGGCTTTAATCGGCTACAAGTTAGACCTCCTAATTTTGCAATTAACTGCTGCATCCTGCATGTAAAATTGTACTGTATTAAAACACTATTGACATTTAATCCAAGTAAAAAAAAAAAATCTATAAAGATCAGAATCTTTTGTAATTTCTATCTCACTGAAACTTGTGGCTGATAGACGGTCTATATGTTTGTGGAGTATATATGTGTGGGGGGGAAATTGTTATGGAAATATACTAAGATTACAGTCTAATTCTCATTGCTTTTATCTTCACTGTTAGGCATTTGGGTTTGATACGAAAGTGGATAACTACATTGAGAAAGCAGTTGCTGTGTTTGGTGGATTCTATATTCTCTTCTTTGTGGAAAGGATTCTTAAAGTGATATTGAAGATCTACAACCAGGTAAGAAAAGGCTACCTGTCAAAGCCTTACATTAAAGTACCTGTTATATTTGATGAGATTCTTGACAGTTTAATAAGATGTCGGATTTTTTATTTTTCTTGAGGACTTCAGCATTACCAAGTGTTCTGATACATCTATTTAAAATCCATATGGAGATGGAAAGCAATCTCACTTTTTCGAGGGAGTTGGAAGTAGAGCTGGGAATAGAATCCAGCAGTGGGTGCAGCCTATTGTCACTGGCATACACTCTAGCTGCTCTCAAGGGACAAGTCTTCACTGTGCTATCTAAACATCAGAAAAAAAGAAGTGCAAGTATGTAAAAGTTGAAAGGAATGAAGTACACCTCTGAAGCTCCAATTTGAGCAGGATAAATTGTTGCAATGTGTATATCTTCTTATTCATCTCTAAAGTTCAGTTTATCTGTTCTGACAGTGCCTGAATCTCACCTGCAGTGACTAGCTCTGTGTTTCCCCATGCTCTGGTACACAGAGCTGCTTTAGTGTCACTGCAGTTATCCAAATACAGCACAATATGGACAATTGGCTCTCCTTTCTGCCCATATGTCAGAGTACTTTATTTATGTGTGCTCATATGAGTGAGACTGAATTTATCTCAGAGAAGAGACTCTCAAACTTTTTGGAAATCTCTACTTAATGTCTTTCCAAGAAAACTGTTCTCTGCTCCTACTCTTACCTCACTTAGAGTCCTTGCTCCCAAGCTGAGCCTGATATTGAAGGTTGTGAAGATCCAACTGTCCCTTATTTGCAATAGCTATATGAAAAACAAAACAAAAAGAATTGTTGCCCTTTATTTTTGGGAGCAACTCTATTTGGCAAGGAGCTGTGAGTAACTAGCAAATGTTGATCACTAATGGCCAAGTTGTTTGCCTAGGGAGGTTCTATATAACGATGAAAAATCCCCAGAAGTATTTTGATTAGCTAAAAGTAAGAGGTATGTTGGGAACTTAAATAAGTTTGGAGTTCTTTTAAAATCTTAAATATTAAAATGTTTATTGGTGCTCATTTAAACATTCATTTGGTGTTGGAAGCAAGGCAGCACAAATATGATGTCCCTTGCATTTCCTTTTTTGGGTTTATATTGCTTTGTTATTTTGCTTTTGCTTTAATGAGCTACCTGTTGATCTATTTGTCACCTAGCCTGGCCATAATGACTTAGAAAATGGTGAACAGAATCAATCTAAGGATAAGACTAGCCCATCCAAACCACCATCATCCAGCAATGGGGTGACCTGTTATGCAAATTCAGCCATCATAGAGAGCAATGGAAATTTTGGTTTTGACAGCATCAGTGTGGTCTCAGCACAGGTATGAAAATTGTCTGTTTATTTTATTCCTGCCTGTTATATCAGCATATATGGGGAAGAGTCAGTATGAATTTTTAGTACTTTTGTCAAATTTTTCTATGTTTTTAGCTTACAACTTGCTTGAGCCCTATGAAAAAGTATAGGTTTTTCTGAGCAAGCTTACAAAAGCTGAGTGATGGATTCAATTGGTAACCAACAAAAAGAGGCAGTGGATATCAGTATGGGAGCAGGTAGGACAGAGATAAATATTTAATCAGTTAGTTCTATTAACTTTGATTTTGTTGTTGTTTTGTTTAAAGAGTGATAGTGTGTTTTAATGTTGTGATCCATATGTTCCTGACTACATATAATCCTAAATTTGAGAGCCTGATTTCTCTGAATCAATGATTAATGAGGAAAACTGCTACAATAACTGTCATACTGGTTGTGCTAGTCCAGTATATTTAGATACTGTGGGAATTACGGAAGTAACACGTAGAGATAGTGGCTGTTTCTCCTGGTTTAAGTATTATTTTCTTTCAGATTAGTTGTCTATATTTGAGTTTGTTTCTATACTGCAAATATGACCTCCTTCTGTCTGAGAAGAAAATGGATACAGGAAGAAAAAGTTGGTGTACTTCTTTATTCTTGTGCACCGAGGAGCAGTACTGCTCCTTATTTAAAAAAGGTAACAAACGAGCAAATGAAAACAAAATGGAAAAACATAGAAACCACTACATAGTGGCTAAGGCAGATTTTTCACAGTAAAGATTTCTGGTTTGCCACCTGCACTCTTCACCCAGTGCGTTGTCTGGGAGGAGCACTGAGGAGCAGGAGAGGAAGCAGAACAAGTGCATAATTGCTGGAAGAGAATCTAAGAGTTCTGCAGTAGCTCTACAGGCTCGCAGGGAACTTGATACAGACAGTTTGAAACAACAAAATTGCACTCGTCCATGCTTTAGCAATGTCATGAAGTGCGGAGGATTGTGGCTATTCTAAAGACTATGAGAGAAACATGCGAAGTAGTTAAAATTGCATGGGCACCAAAAGGAAAATAGTATTTTGAGTGGCCCTAAACTGTATTTTGTAGACTTAAAGAACAGTGAAAACTCAGCTGGCTGTGGGGACACTCGTTTCTAGTGGCATGGGTGTTGTTTATCTGCCCTGTTTACCAGATGTTTTATCTGGACTGATTCCATTTTTACATTTTGACTTGCTATCTCCTTACACGTAATGTAAAGATAACAAAATCAAACCATATTATAATAATAAAATGTTGCTATTTAGTATTTATTTATAGCAACTAGGTTGCTTGCAGTACTTGTGGTCATAAATTATTGTCAATTATCCCAGGATCCTTTGTGAAGTACTCATACTTTGTATGAAGTATGTTTTGTGAAGTATTCATACTTTTCCTTTTACATGCAGTGAATGTAGTAAAGCTCACTCTGGAGCCAAGGCTGGTGCAATGAAGATGGCTGCAGAATAGATCCCAGTGTGACAGATAGCTTGCTGTTGATATGGGAGGTAGCAATGGAAAGCTGTCATTACTTTTTTTCCTCCTTCAGGCAGGTTTAAAGGGGCCAACATAGCCCTCAGAGTCATGAGGAGCTAGGGTAGCGTAAGAGGGTAGATATGCATTAAATTTTACACACATTTGATTCTTAGGGATCTGCTTGGGATAAGCCAACATATACGTAATAGAATTTTAATGTATCCTTGTAGCCCAAATCTCAATAAAGAGGGCAAACACAGCATGGACAGAAAGCATCATGTACTCTTCAAGAGTGGAGGTTGGAGTCTGATTGTGCCAGAGTTCAGTAACTGTTTTCAACCATGGGGGCCCAGCCGTCTTTTCTGTTTTAATACTTTAACAGAATGACTGCCAGAGAAAATGTAAATGTTTAATTAGTTGCGTACTTTTAAATTTCACTTGCAGCAGTAATTGCAACCTTGGAAACCTCTTCTGTGTTGACCCAGAATTTCTATCTACTATGCATTAAAATTATATACCTTGACAACAGTAACTTACCTTAAAGTTGCTTCAGAGACAAATTGCTGAAAATGCCTATAGTATCAGACATATAACATGAGAGTTGTATAATATAGCTTTATGGTGAATTTTATTTATGCCCAATAGGCAGTTTCGGTGTTTCTTCTTGGCCTAGTTGACAATTCCAGAGGATGCCAAAGTATATGTTTTTTTTTAAACTAAACATTAGTTGCAGTGTTTGCTCTTTTGCCTGTATGAAGGAAGATGTTTTGAACAAAGTGGTGTTGCTCTGTCCTAACTGCTGTTGGGTCTTCCACTGACGTGCAAAATATAAGCTATTTTCTCTCTGCAAGCGTTTAACAGATTGGGGTCCTGGCTGATGTCTGAGGGAGTCACAGATGTGTTGGAAATAGCAACAGTAACCTGATGAGATAACATAAGACAAAATAAGAGAGTCTCTGTGTTATTTTTCAAGTTTAGGAACAAAGGAGAGGCCCTTGCTTCAAAAGGAACAAAAAGGCAAAAATACCAGTTATCTTTGTTTTACCCTAACTGGTGGTGATACAAATAATGCAGAACTGCACTGTTAATGAATAAAACTCAAACTTGATAGACCCGCTGGGTGTTCCAGAGCTCCTTAGCTGGCATCTCTTCTGTGCCATCTCCTAAAGTACCATGACAAAGAGGGAACAGTCCTGCAGAGACAGACACTGTTCATTTTTGTCTTGGAAGCCCACATATTTGTAAGGTAAATTTATCATAGAATCATAGAAACACTAGGTTGGAAAGGACCTACAAGATCATCTAGTCCAACCGTCAGTAGTCTGCCTTGAGCATTAAGAATATGTATTAGTCATTTTGTCTATTTCTATTGGATGTAGAATCTAGTAAAGTTCAGAATGTAAACCCAGAGAAGCAATGTCCTTGTACTTTATATGATTTACAAAAGAAGCCATGTCACTGTCTAAAATAGATTACAGGAAAGAATTGTCCTTCAAAGCTGCAGAGTAAATGGCAGATAGCCACATATACATGTAATGGAAGTCTCTCAGAATCTGATTCATAGTTCTTTCAAACTTTAGAGACAACTGTAGCTTAAGATTGGATCAAGAAAGTAGTTTTAGAGTTAAATCAATACTGTTACCCTAATTTAATTGCAGTTACTTAAAAAAAGTTTATAGATAACCCAAACCTCAGCTAATTTCTGTTTAGAAAGTCAGTTCTGTTCTCAATGAGTTCTAGAGCTAATTCTTGACATCATCTTCTTACTCAATGTTTGTTTTCTTCATAAAGGCATGGAAGGTTCAGGGCATGTATTTTATCTTTGTCATACATATATATGCAATGGTTTGGAATTTCATTGGAATTCTCAGCTGTGGAACAGACAGAAGAAAATGAGTCCTTTGGTATAACTCTTGGCTAAGACTGTTATGCCCCTACAGCCCTCAGAAAAATGTAGGCATACACATCATTTCCACTGTGTTTCAATTTGCAGGGACACTCCCCATTTTTTTGATGCCATTTTCCATTTCAAATCATAAAAGTATAAATCTGGGACTTGTTATGCATTGAATAGGAGTTATAACTGCGTTTTGTGGCAATTGTGCCACTACTTAAGCAAGGCTTTCTTAGCTGCAAATTCCAAGTAATGCAATACACATCTGACTTGGAAATTCCTACATGAATTTTCGTCCTGCCCCAACGCAGTTCCTACATAGAAGGATGTAGTATATCTGATAAGAGTACAGTGAGCAAAGTACGAGATTTATTTATTGCTCTGTCATTAAAGATTTTGTGTTTATTAATCATTCTATTTCCATAAAGTTCAAACTTCAGTTGTCTGGTAGTGTTTGCATTTTGATATTGCAAAGCTAAAACAATTTCCTTACTTGCAAATTCTTTTTTTTTTTTTTTTTTACTATAATGTTTGCAAATATAATCTAACTACAATACATGCGTGTGCAGAAATTTGAGAATGGATGATTAGGATTTTTTTTTAGCTGAGATCAGTGTGATTAGTGAGATTGTGATCCCAGCTGAAATGGCAGTTCCTTTTATCTTCATCAAGCTTTTCATTATTTTATGATGCCAGATATGCAAATTACTTCAACTTCTGGGAGGGGTTATTGAGAGCCCTGGTGTGTATGTGCATTGCAGTTTTATATTAGCCAGTTGTTTTCATGTTCCAAGCCTTCAACTTGCGCAGTCAGAACTAGGCCTTGCATGTTCTTATTAAGCATGCACCTTGTAAAAAGTGTTTTCGATAGTTGGACTTGACTATTGACACTCAAAATTAGGGATAAAATTAGTGGGCTACCTGGATATGTGTCTAGGTTCCGATGTAGCTGGCTGTTGCTGACTATGGTGGTGACTGTGTCTCTGAGAACATGATCTACTGGCAGCATGTAATTGATCTGGGTCTGTTTAAGGTAGGAAATACAGATTCTCTCAATCACAGTGATCAGATCCTTCCCATTGTGCATGCTTAACAAAGGTGGCTGAGGCGGCTGTGAGGATCCTTATCAATCCTTGGTGGTCTCTTAATCTGAGACTTCCAGGGAGACATTGAGACATTGTGATCTGGGCTGTTTTTTGTTTCAGCTGGAGGGCATTCAGATAAAGCTTTAGAGTCAGAAGGTGATTGAGGCCTTTGCTTTAAGTTGTTGAAACAGAATACATTTGCTGCTGTTACCTGTGCCTTCTGCTTCCTGGACCAAGCATTCTGGTATCCTTATGTACTAGGGTTTTATTTTATGTTCAGCATTCATTTAAAACTACATTGGCTTCTTTATTTAGTGTTTTGTGTAATTGCTTTTTGCGTTGTTTTTCCAGGAAGAAGCAATCCAAGGCAGTTTGTGTAAATGTCTCGGTGGGCAACCACTGTCAAAGATTGGAACCATTGCTTGGATGGTAACATTGAGTGATGCCGTACATAATTTCTTAGATGGTTTGGCAATTGGTGCTTCTTTCACTTTGTCTCTGTTTCAAGGACTTAGTACCTCCATAGCCATCTTGTGTGAAGAGTTTCCTCATGAGCTGGGTAAGTAACTTCATTGAACATATTGATTTCTGTGGAAATCACTGCTGTAGGAGTTTATGCTTGCCAAAACGTGTCATAGATTGAGGGGAAGTTTGGACAAATTAACGGAAAAAATACTTATCTATCACTTCCCAAGTAACAAAATACATAAAATTCCTGAATGAAAGTGGATGGAAGCTGGGAATGTATATTAGAGAGGTATTAGTTGCCGCCTGTTCTTCATACATGCCTTCCTCTGCATGTTTTTTTTTTTTTTTTCCTCTCTTTATGGCTAGTCCTGTGTTCTCAAGCTCTTAGCTAAGTTGTGCATCCCCTACTTGCTTTGCTATGTTTCAGTTACCTTAGTGTTGAGGGGAAGTGCTCATCATTTACTTGAATGAAGAAAAACAGCAGTGGGTTATAAATTGTATACAAATAATGTCTCTTCCTTCTTAATTTCTTTGAAATCAGAAAACAATATAATTTGCTGAAGATGGTTTTCTCTTTTTTTGTTCCATTTCTCTCCTTTAGGGGATTTTGTCATCTTGCTTAGTGCTGGAATGAGTACTCGGCAGGCTATGTTTTTCAACTTTTTGTCTGCATGTTCTTGTTACATTGGGATGGCTCTTGGTATATTAGTAGGCAACAACTTTGCTCCTACCATCATCTTTGCAGTAGCTGGTGGAATGTTCCTCTACATCTCTCTGGCAGATATGGTGAGAAAGTTTTATTTTCAGTTATTTATTTTTTTGCAAAAAAAACAAAGATGACAATAATAGGCTCTCTGGTGGAAATTGATATTCTGTTCCTCTCACGCTAGAGTCATCTGCTTCTTATTATCAGGTGTTAAATAATCAGTTATAGCCTTAATGAAGTTGCACAAATAATTATGCTTATTCATTAAATGTGAAAGCCTTTGATTTCACAACTAGGGTTGGTCAGATTATTACTGAAAAGGAGTTTTGAAGAAGGGAGAGCTTTTTATGAGCTTGGGCAGTTTTCATCAAAGAATGAAAATGTTTAAATATTCTGTTTCAGCTTTTCAAAGTGGTAAAGCATCTCACCTTTTTATTGATCACTTGCCTCTTTAAATGTCATCTTCTAAAAGAAAAGCAAAAAAAAAGTTAAAGTGAAACTAAATATTTCACGTGGAGTCGAATGAGTCCTGCTATGTAACCTCAGCAATAATTTTGGAGTTGCTCAGGTGAAAAACCTGGCTTAAATTCCATTCTGTCTTAAATTAATCAGTATCAGACCCTGCTTGTTGATTCAGACTTTAAAAAACAAACAAACAGCCGCCCTGTGATTTGCTGAACTCTATTTAAAACAGCCTGTCTATCATTTATTTTTGAAAGAATGATAGAGTATGTAAGGCAAGGAAATTGTGTGAAGATGCACATCAGATGTTAGAAATGAAATCTGGCTTCACAGGTGGTCAGCAGTATTCCAAAAGTTATTCTTACAGTGGTGTTTTATCTCAAAGTGAAAGAGGTCTTTTAAAAGTTTTATTATGTTTAATTCAAGTATTATAAGAACAGATATATCTACAAAGATGTTTCCACCTGTCACCTGAGAATCCATTTGAGTGTAGAACGAGGCCTGAATTTGAAAAGATTTGAGGCCCCAGTTTTGTTCTACGTGCATTGTTTATTTTTACACATTTATTGTAACTGTTACATTAACTACTATTGTAGCTAAGGTAATAACATAGAATTTCTTAAGCAGTAATCTTAGAGTTAAAAGAAAATATACTTTAATAAATTTGCAGTATGTTAATTGCTAATGCTTTTCATTTAGTTTCACTCTCTTAGAACGAATTGTAGCGCACTCAACTATGATATGCAAAACTCATGGCATAAATCTCATGTGGCTCAACTTAAAATTGTTATTATTAAATATGTCAAAGTAGGTAACGTTCTTTGTGTGTTGTTCTGCATGCTGTCTTTCTGCCTCTCCCCCACCATCTGTCTTTTCTCCTGCATGTCTCTTTTCTAGGTTTTTGGATTGTATCAGCTACCTGTCTGAACTTTTCTCCCCCCGAAAAGTCTGAATTAGGGTGCTCTGTGCAGAGATCTGCCTTTCTGCTTTCTGTTACAATTTTCACACATTTCTGGTATGCTTGTAGAAGCAGGTAGGATTAACAAAAATGTCTTTTCTATTTTCTTTTCTTTTTCCTGTTCTTTTTTCTTCCATTTTGAACAGAGGTACAGTCTAGCCTTTGTGGCGGTAAGATCATTGTGTGATGAAGCTGTGGGTACATGAGAATGTGTACACTGGGGTGTGTGAGCGCAAATGAGCCTTTCTGCATGGCATGAAGCTAATCTGTTTTTTTGTTGTTCTTGCCTCTTGTGCAAGATGTTCATAGAGCACCGGAATGATTTCTGGGAAGGTTTGGCCACTTTCCACTTACCATAATCTGTTCTTCAAGAGTTGCATTGCCTTCAATAGTCCTTTCTGTGATGCAAGATGAAGGAAAGATAAATCTTCTGAGTCATCCCAACAGAAGGCTTCTTAACAGAGACCAAACTTTAGAGTCATCTTTGCATTCTGGCTTTAATTCTCTAAGCGCAACAGGAAAAGAGTTTAAATTTTACTTAGGTTTGTCAAAGTCAACTGAAGTTGACTTTATTTGCAACAAATGTGCACCCTGAATTGCCCCCATGATAATATGGACTTTATTACCAGTGCTCATCTGCCACCATCTCTATTGGCTCTCAGAGGAAGTATCTTTGTTTCTGCAGTTAACAGCCATCCTTCACTATTATCGTACTTTTACGATGCTTGTTACAAAAGAAAGAATCCCTTCATTACACTGTAATGTCATATTGCGTGTTACCACCAGTTTCACAGCATTCTTGTTCTTTCTTCCTTGCTTTACCAGTACCTTATCAGCCCACCAGACCTTCTATTTGTAGCAGGTTTCTGATAGCTGTCCATGTTTTCAGCTTCACTTCTTTTGCTTATAGATAAAGTAGAAGAGTCCTAATCTTATATTTTCTGAGCAAGGATTTCTGTCCACTTTAGCAAAGGAAGAAAGACGACATTTAGCAGTAGAAGGGCAGCTGGTCCTTACAACATATCGACCAATAATTGCACCCAAATTGAAAATAGGAAATTTGTGTGAAAGTCAGCCAGACAAGATCATAGCAGAGAAAAACAAAACTCCACTGCAGTTTTCCATCCTTGCTGAAGTAGTTTTTCAGGATAACTAGGGTGACTTGTTCTCTAACTGCCTCCACCCTCTCTTAGTTCTAATACGCAGTCTGAAACAGAAATATACTTCAGTTCTGAAATGGCCTTGTGTTACACGTGCTCCCACAAGATGGCAATACTTACTTAAAATTATCCCTTTTTTCAGTTCCCAGAGATGAACGATATGCTGAGAGAGAAAGTGACAGGAAGAAAGATGGATCTCACATTCTTCCTTATTCAGAATGCTGGTTTACTAACGGGGTTTGCTGCTATACTGTTGATTACCTTGTACGAAGGAAATATTCAGCTGTGATAACGCAAGTGAAAATGGAATTGGTATTGAAGATGTCAAGTAAATTGTGAATAGAAGACACTTGAAATCCATAAAGGGATGTTCATTCAATCTTCTTGGTCTTGAAACATTGACAGGTCCCGTTCCCCCATTCCAAATGCAGGAAATTCTTTTTTAGGACATGCAATTGATCCAAATAGTAGGAGCTATCAATTCCTGTATTCTACTAAGGAACTGATTCTAGTATTTGTATTTCTACCTGAAGTTATCAGCCATACCTGAACTGTTACAGCGAAAGGGTCTTACTTGGCCAGTAGAATTATGCAGTACATGCAACTCAGACCGAATGAAAGCTGAGGTCTTCAAGAAAGATGCTCATTTAAAAGAAAATAGTGAATTCACATATCCTTTTTTAACTGTGATAAAAACGAGCAGTTCCAAAACTGCTTAATTTTCATGAGTTCTTCTGCACGATTTGTCTGTGTAACGTTCCTTTCCCTCATCCAAAAAAAAAAAAAATCTATTTCAAAGTGGGTACTAATGAAGCTAAGATTTTTAATTACTAATTAACACTGGAAGGAAAGATACCAGTTACTGCTTTTGATCTTTTCTCTTTATGTGTGCACTAGGGAATTGTTGATTTATTTTGAGAACCACTTTTTTTAATTGGAGGGAACCTGTGTTAAATTTATGACAATTTATCGACTCTATAACGTTTTAGAAACATTAAGTATTTTTAAAATTTTCAAGCGTTTTGTATCTTATGAAAATAGTCTTCTTTTATATTTAAGTTCCACAGATATCCCTTTTAAAAAAGTCAGTATTTTGGGTTAAAATTTTGAAAGAATGTGTTGTTAGTTATACAAAGTGGAACTTGGAAAAAACTTGCTAAAATCAACATTCCAGGATGCTTTTTTGCAAATTGAATAGTTTTCTTGTATGCAGTTTGGTAAAAGTTGTGTTACTAAAGTATACAAACTTTTATTGCAATTTGTTGCATATTAATTTTCCAAAACTGTGTTTGTATATATGAGTTCTTCTGAAATAAAAAAA
>WBMW01005471.1:658501-673672 GCA_013396635.1 Penelope pileata | reverse complement strand
AAAAAAAAAAAAAATTAGCTACTCTGATGTTGTAAGATGTGTGCAAGGAAATTCATACAAATATATTCTGTTCCAGTCACCAGTAAGTTTTGAAGGAAGTATTAATATCATGTAGTTAATTACTTTCTTTTATGTTGATTTTTTGGCAAGTTTTACAACTTCAGGGAAAATACTGCTTCTTGGTTTATTTCCTGCCAATAGGAAGGGACAAATCTTTTATTATTCATTCACTGTTTAAGCATATTTTCTACAAGGAAAATAATATTTTATTTGAATCTTATCTGTAATTACATTAGAAAAATAACTTTTCTAGGTTCCTGGTTGATTAAAAACAACCCAACTGAACAAAAAACAACAAAACCCAACCATTTTTTACAGGCAAACTATGCAGGCATAGTAAATGATACTTAATTTAAAATGTGTGATGAAGTTTTAAATGTAATTGTAGTAGTCTTTGATATTTGCTGTATGGAAAATCATTTATTAGTCGCTTTATGCCCTCTAAGTTTCTGTGAAGAAGAGTCAAATCGCTCCATATTCTTTCCTTGAATGTTTTTTTTGTTGATTCCTTGGATAGAAGCTGTTTGCAAATGCTACTCCTTATATGTCCCAAGAATGTATAATAGTAACTATGAATGTTCATTGACTTTTTAAAATTGACTGTTTCTATTTCATCAGATTATTATAATAATATGTTGGCATGGTACTTTTCACCCTTACATCCAAAAGTTTGCCAAGCAGACTTGATTTTTATCAAGGAAGAATTGAGACAAATGTGTTGTTGAAATAATGTACTTTTATGTCACGGAGCAGAATAGAGATGAACAAACCTTAATATTCAATCTAGTGCTTTAGTCACAAGTGAAATTGCTATATCTCTTTGTGTAATATTTAATAGTTAGAAAAGCTTTTTTATTTCTCTCAAGATGTGGTTTGTCTGTACAATCTTTGATACTATGTTCATCTGGTACATATAAAATGAATCTATTCTGATTCTAGGCCAGCCAGCGATTTGCTAGGTTTTGCTGATACATCCTGGGAGAAAGAAACATAAGCAAACACTCAAAAATTGCTGTTTTGTTGCAGATAAGACTGCAGTAAGTTACTCCCTAAAAGTTGGAAAATCAATTGAGAATGATATTTCATATTCTTTTTCAGGTGAATGTAATCTGTAGCATTGTTCATTTTACATTATGCCATCTGTTCAATGTTCTTTACAACAGTGGTGCAAATTCAGTATACAATGTAACTTCAGAGGGCTCTCATGCTTTTTTGTTCCTTGTCCTCATAGGTCAAATTATCTGACTGACATACACTTGAGAAAATACTCAGTGTTATCCCTACTTAGATCGCTGACATTAAGTTTTCTGTTTTTCTTGATGTTGTTCATGACTCAATACTCACTTCATTAAATTCATTAAAGTCAGTGAGGGGAAAAAACCCACACCTGTAAAAGACTCTAAAGAAGGAGTAAGAATTGATTTTGGAGCAAGTAGTAGGTAAGGAGCAACAATGTGGATGGAGGATAAACCCTATAGAGCTTCTAATTGCTTGAGGAAGGGATAAGGAGAAAAGTGATATTTTCTGTGGGGCAAGCTGTCAAAAATGCAGTATGTGATTACTGTCAGCAGTTTCAGGAAAAATGAATTGAAAAATTGATTTGGTACCTAAAGTTTAGGGTTATTGCTTTTGACATTTCACTCAGATCTTTACTGAATAAAAATGTAGAACATCTTTTAAACTGAAAATTTGCTATCAAATTTTAAGCTAAATTAAATATCAATCCTATTCTAAGAGTAGTCTGGAACTCATTGTGGTCTTCTATATGTTGAAATATTTACTTACTTTTTCAAGTTTTGCAGCTTGCCTGAAGCTTTGTGTTACCTTAGTTAAAAGATCTACAAAAGCAGATCTAAGTAGTTTCCAGATGACTTGAACATGCATAAATTTCATTCAGTTAAACTTAGGAGATGTTTACATTGCTATTTTATTTGATGCACATAGAGAATCAATTGTGTGCTAATTTCTGTATTGCCTTTTGTGAATGTCCTTTTAAAATCTCTTTTTGAAGAAACCACTGATTTACCTGTAGCTAGGTGAACAGATTTACATATTTGAATGCTGGTTTGTGTTTAATTGTAACATCTCCTATATATGTACATTTGAAGAATGCTAAGACCCCGGGAGAAAAGACTTAAGTGACTTTTCCTACTCCATGTAATTCAAACGAAACCACTTGCACAGACAAGGAATATTGAGCCAAGTTTAACTCTTCTGAACATGTAACTCATTGCTAAATTTAGAATATGAATTGAGAATATTTTTCCTTTAACTTTAGACACTAATGCTAAGGAGCGGAATTTGAGAAATCTTTCAGATTCCTTAAAACTTAAAAAAAAAAAAAACAAAAAAAAAACTCACAAGAAAATTGTTTAGACAGCAGTAAGAACAGCAGCTTATAACAAGAGGGATAGTTCCCACCCTCCCCTTTACAGTTAAGGAAATTATAGCTGTACTTGACCCCCTAAGTGTGCTGCACCAACTTTAGGTGTTTGAGATTTCAGCCTAAGTGATAGATGCAAGATGCTGTGATTCATTTCCAAAAGAGTCAAAATTGTTCAGAATTGCTCAATGGAAAAGAAGATAGAGAAAAGCTGTCTCTAGAAATATGTGTTTTATTTCAAAAATCAGAACTACACAAGGAAAAGGGCACTAACTCTGCTAACAATCTGTGTGTATTGGCAGATGCCCGCCAACCGTTTTATATGTGCATATGCACCTAGTGCTTATTTTAGCTTTTGACTTTTGTTCCACTGTATATCCCAAAGCTTCCAGGAACACTGTGTCTGGCTTGTCAGCTCTTACGGTGCTTGATGCACAAGTTATCTCTCTAAGATTTTAGAAGAACCTCCCCATTTCCTATCTGGCAGTTCCGCTCAAAGACAGGGCTACATTGTCTTTTTAGGATTTAGTCCCTAATACGTACATCTTATACCCAATATATTGTCTTTTTTTTTTTCTGTAGTAGTTTTGAAGAAGATAGTGCATTTACATGTTTTACAGCCCCTATTATGATTGTAATGCTTTTTTCTAAGTTTAACAACCACCCACAATTTCTATATCTTTTTCTATTTTAAAATTAAGTGCTGCAGTATTTAAGATTTTGGGTGAAAATTGGAGATACTGAATGGCATAGGATGTGAACTACAGGCAAGATGTAGTTTGAATTTATGGATAGCATGTGAATTTAGGAGATAACGTAGTTCTCTGTAATATTATATTAACTGTTGCTCTGGGTGACAGCTCTGTGAAAGACCCATGGGGCCCAAATTTGTCTTCCTTTAGAAAGATAACAGTTCTTGACTCTAAGAGCAAACAGCTACAAATGAAGATTGTTACATTATTTGAAATAGAAAGCTGAATCAAAAAAGCGAAGTATAGGCAACTTACAGTACCTATAGAGGCACCTGAGTGTCTGTACAACGCTCAAAAAGCTGTTGTAACCATTTTCAGTCTTCATTGTTTTTGGTGAAAAAAATGATATGGGAAAGACACTGAGGCAAGTAGGTAAGAGGATCTGTAGTAGTGACATGCCAGGCTCTATGTTGCTCAGTATTCCACCTGCTGTTTTCCTATCCTCTAGAAATTAAGGAGACGGGTGGTTCAGTAAGTTTTGGAAGAGTCTTGCAGAATAAAATAAAGAGAATGTACCTAAAAACACAGCAGGACCAATGTGCTTTATAGAGATGTTCCAAGAGATAATTCTCTATACAGGAGATTCAGGGAAAGAGTGTAAATTAGAATTGGTTCATAAGAAAAATAATTTAATTCTAGTCCAATACTGTTTTCCTTATGTTGACCACCTCTATAGATGTTAATTTTCAGCTGATTCCTAGCAATCTTATCTCAATAAAGGCATTTAATTGTTATACCAGATATTTAATTTTTTAGAACAGTAGTGGTATAGATAATCATAGACAAGAACAATATTAGTTGTATCCAACTAGCCCTAGCCAACTGGAGAAAGAGCAGCAGTCATTTCTGAATAGACTGGTTCTTGAGAAGAAAGTGTGCACAGTGGCATCCCCCTGCTGCTGAAGTGTGAGAAAACCAATCTAATTAGAGGAAACGTGAAATGAGCTGATGTGAGTCAAGCGTGTTTAGTTAGTTAGAAAATACCAAATTGTTTTTTTGATGCCATTGGCCTGAAAGATAGAGAAACTGCACTAAACTTGACTCTTCCAGTTCATTGGTGAAACCTAATAAGTGTTTTTGTCTCTCTGTAAATGCAGCAACAAAATATGGTCTAGAGAATATTCCATCATTTCCACATTGTATCTGTAAGATGAAAAAGTAACCGCTGTGTCAATGATTTGTATATTGTCATCATTGCAACTGATTGCACTAAGCTGACTTAATTGTAATGAAAACTTTTTGAGAGTGTTCCTTTTGTATTTGTGATAACCAAACTTGTGTGTGATGCTGAGGTATTGAAATTGTTTCTCAGGTTTTCATATGCTGAAATTAATTACATCTAGTAAAGGTTATCACAGAATTTGTACCGTCTCTTTTTGTCTCTAACTTTCTGTACTTATTGCAGTCTACAGGAAGCTCTTGACCATTTTAATAAGCTATCACTAAGATAATACAGATCCCTTTTTGGTTGTAAAAATGTTGGTAGTGATTTGCAGTAGTTAAGTGTTCATTAGAAGTAAGTTATGGTGTGATTTGCTTGAAATTTCCTATTACAAACAGCAAACCCAAGTGCAAAAAATGATTTTACCATGATTAATGATCTGATATTAAAAAGAACAAGGTTCTCTGTGCCAACAAAAAAATTGTCCTCCATTCACTAGAGATTTTGCAATTTCTCGCCTCGTTGGTATATTAGTGAAATCAGATCTACATGTCCTGCCAAATTGGTAAGTAATTAGATGAGGTATATTTTGTTACCTGGCCCTTTTTTGTTTTCAAAAAAGGTCAGTCCATAGAAATTACTTCTCCATTTTTGCATTTTTATTGCTCTTTCAATCATAGCTCGCTTGTCTTAGCAGATCAAAGGAATGACTCTCATTGATAACAATATAGAGCCTTGTTCACTGAAGTACTGAAACTTCTGTACTTCAGGGGAGCTTTAGGTATGCAAGGGGCATAGAACTGATTTCAAAATATGGATAGACCATACTTAATGCTTGATAGTATGCGTCTTTGAAGATGTCTTTTGCAAGATTGCTTAGTGGACTTAGAAATCTATGTGGCACCGTGTGGACTTGCCACACTGTGTGGCACTGCATGTACTTCTTATTTGACTTGCTGAAAAGGTGCTGCACAATGAAGAGTGGTGTGGAGAGAGATCTGTACTAGCTCAGGTAACAGAACAGTATATAATCTTGGATAGTATGTACAGGAAAAAGGACAGACACAATAGAAAGGCAGTGAGCCCTAATAAGAAAGGGATATGAAATGATGGTATCTTTGTGACATCATGACAGTCTATCTTCATGTAGTGACAGTATTATGCATGTGCACAGTAAGTATCAGGCATAGGTTATGCAGTCTTCGATGTCTATAGCACTGGAGTTACTGCACTAAACACTTATTCTGTCATAACTGTGTTCTAACACGTTTGGGATAACAGCTGCCTTTGACCAACATCGTCACTCTTTAGTTCAATTTAGCACACTCATCTTTTTGTTTTCTTTCAGAGTAGAATGTGCAATTCAAGATAGTATGAAACAGTTCTACAAAGCAGTGGAAAAGAATGACATGAGGAACTTCTGCTTGTTCACTGAGTGTAAAGCTCCTAACTTCTGAAAGGCTAACGGTGGTCACAGCAAGCAGAGTCTGTATTTTGTAGCATATCTGAAAAATGATAACCTTTGGTACCCCAGTACCATGATGTAATGCTCATTCAACATACTTTCTACAACACCTTATGAGTCCTCAGTTCTTGAAGACTTTTTAATTGCTTGCTGGATTGCAGCATCACGTCCTAAGTTCTCATGCATCAAATATGAGACTTAGCAGAGAAGCATACAAGTTAATGTCCTGTTTACTAGTCTACTTAGCCACGCTGAGGAGAAAGCTCATAGAGTAAAATACAGCAGAGAGATGTCAGTCTGATTATAAGGCAGATCTCACCACCGCAACTTAAGAACACTGCTTAGCTGGTAACCCACTGGATGTCCGGATACATCTTGACTCCATATTGGGATGAGAGCTTGGTAAGTAACTTCTCTCCTCCACCCTCTTACCTTTTTTTCCATTCTAATTTCAGCTGGAAGGAAGGTAGCTTGTCAACAAATGTGGATCTGTAATTGTTTGCTTTAGGTGATTAGGGTACCTGGAACTGTGACTCTCCGGGGCACACTTGCCCTGGGGTTTAGACAAAAGCGTAGGCTCTATGGAGCAACAAATGGAACTGTAGCCTGGAGGCTTCAGTGTTTCTGTTTCGGAAACATTGTCCTTTTGGCCTTGAAAGTGAAACTGCATCTCTGTTTGCAGTTAATTAGAAACTTGAAAATACTGATGTTGGTAGGAAACATAATCTGTAACTGCATAATAGAAAAAACTCCATGAACCACAAATCCTGTTTTTACCCCAGCTATGTCTACTCTGTCTCGTGAGCAACAAAGCAAACAAGGTTGGTAAATCTGTAGTAGCAGGCCAGGACAGGATAGTTTTGTCCAGTTGCTGGTAGGTGGTAATGCTGGGTGTGAGGAGCGTTGCTTCAAGCTACACTGAATGAGCTTTCTAATTCTTTTTCTCTCTGAGGGAGGAGAAAAATTATTTAAAGGCTTGTCAATACCAGAAATTCAAGTCGGAGTGACTGTGATTATAGAGGGCACAGTTAGTAATCTAATTGCACCACGGCAACAATAATCATTATAATTGCTTTTATTTACATAAATTTAATTCTGGGCTTACTGCTGCAATTAATGTTATGGACACGTGATTTGCGGCTTGTGAGGTGACAGATGATTCAAGTAGAGCTTTCCCCTTGCACTGTGAATAGTAACCTCCTTTATGAGGCTAAGACACGTTGTACTTTTATACTTTTAATAACAACAATCAATTTCTTTGAGAAAGTTAGCCAAAATGGAAGCAGATGAAAGACTCTAGTTCCTCTGGACTCTGTTCAGTGTTCACTAAGAGCAAAGGAGAGAAAGGTCTGTTCAGCTGATCGTTGAAGTCTCACTGATTGCTGTGTAAACAAGATTCTCCACATAATGTAGCATCTGGAACTCAAAGGCTCAGCTCAGAGTGCAAGGTAAAGTCCCCAGCAGTGGGTAGAAGGAAAGGAAGAAGAGAGTATTCCAGTATGGGAAGGGGATAGCACAGCACCTCACCTACTGCTTTTGTTGTAGAGGGAGTTGAGGAAGAGTTGCAACTCCTGTGGAGAACTGGAGGCTGCCAGAGGGTGGATTCTGGAGCAACTGGTGAGAAACTGATGAAGAGATGTCAGGGCCTGGGGCTAGCAGTGTTGATGCTAGGAGGATGGAGGTACTTAGGGAAGAGTCAACTGGAGGCTTTGGGGGCAGGTATACTGAAAAAGTAGGGACAATGTGGTGGTTGGATATGTCTTGGGAGAAGAAAAATTGAAAGAAGTGCTAGTATTTTATTTAGACAGGAAAAGGGCAAGTGGGAGGTGAGTGACTACAGCCTGTCATGCCTACACTGATTTCTGGTAAGCCCACATGAGTTTGGAGTGCATGGTGTAAAGAACTGGAAGAAAGTAGCATAAAATTTCCTAGTGTGGGAAAGATGAGCTTGGGTGCATAACAGAGCTACCAAGTTGGCTTTCATCTGTAGAGTGAGGCAATTAACATATGTTAACATAACGTAATTAACATATGTGCTGTATGTGTTGTAAATGTAGAAGCTGAAGCATATGTGAACTATACATTGAGGAAAGCAGCTCATGTTGGTGTGCACTGTGAGCATACACCTCGGCAGTGCCCCCAGCCCAGGTGGTGTGCATGAAGCTATTAGGTGTCACAGCTTCTGCCGGCTGAGTTCAGGCAGCTAACGGGGCTGAGTGAGGCTTTTGTAGGGGCAGGCAAAAACCTGCTTTAAAACCATTTTCAATGTATGTGACTGATGAAGATATGCATTAAATAGATTAAAGAAGCACTCGTAACAGTGTTTATAACAGAACAGAGCTGGTTCTTACTGACATCTTACAGGCACTCATACTTTCACTGGGGCTGAAGGAGACATTTTTCTAGCCCAAAGCTTTTGAAGAAACAAAATGCATGGCTCTGACGAGGGAGTGACTGGATTACGTACCACACAGGGAAACCTTGAACAGGAGGTTGAACTGCTTTGATCTTCTGTGCAGATGTGAGCTGAGGAGGTTAGAGTGGTGGTGCTGCTGGGAAGGGTGTGTGATGAGCTCAGGAAGCTGAGGAACAACTTAACATGGTGTGTAGTATGGAACTGGATTGTGTTTTTCTGCTTTTCTGAACCTGCAGTGGGTGATGCTGCTGTTTCTGAAGTGAAGCGCTGAGGGTGCTAGCCAGAGAGCTGTGCTCCAATCCAGCATGTAGAAATCCCAAGGGCAAAGGGACTGCAGTGGCAGCTTCCTCCAGGAACAAGTGCTATGGTGGCAGCTGCAGCACAATGCTTCTAAAGCAATTCTATACCAAACTCCTTATAGAACTTTGCTCTGAATTATTGCAAAAAGAGCTGGAAGATCTGTAATGGCTGTGGGTATAATTTGTAGGCACCATAAAAAATGATGAAGGGAGAAGTAGCTCCAGGTCACTAGTATTTGTCCAGGTTGCATGTTCAGCTGTATATCAATGCAACAATATGCTGGGTGCCTAAGACCAAGTCTTTAAAGAGTTTCCCAGGGACTCTAGGAGGTAGAGAGCAAAGGGCAGAAAAACTGAAATGTGCACTATGTGTCACCTGCGTAAATTATCTTGGAGCAGATCCAAAATATCCTTGGAACAGAACGTTGTGTAGAAGTAGGCACTATTATTATCGCTACTGTACATGGTATTTGTGAGATGCAGACAGCTGTCTAGCTATGCATAAGAAGTCTTAGTAGTATGCAGCCATTAAACAAGCTCCAAGCCTATATAAAAAATGGACAGGGATGTTCACTGAAAACAGGCCTTTGCTTAAAGCTGAAACTTCAGTCTGCCAGTGTGACATGGTGTTCAGCAGGACATGTGTACCCCTATTTCAGTAAGGGCTAAATTCCTCAGGTTACCTAGCTGTGCTCTGTTACTCTGCTTGCTACGGCTGTGCTGGAGAGATTTGCTCAGCAGAACGTGGACTGTGTTCATGCAACGCAGGTTGCTTGCTGCTTGAGCTGGCTTAGGAATGGTGAGTGAAATAGTGGGGTTGGCATGCTGCTCTGCCTGGGCTAATTGAAAAGAAATTGTTTCTAGCTTATAAATTCCTATTTTTGTTTGGCTGCTGGGGCTTGTTATTTTTAAGGGTGGGTGAACTGTGACTTCTGAGAAGTGTTAATGAATTCTCTTGGTTGTTTTCATCTGAGTATATAAAATTTCACTGAAATGTCATTCTCTTTTAAATGGTTCTGTCCTGTCAGGTGTCCAAACTGATGTTTTGCTTTGTTTTGTTTTGTTTCTGTGGTGGTTGTAGGTTTTTTTGTTTGTTTGTTTTAAAGCTCTTGTAATGAGGGTGATATTCTTTAAGTTGCTGAAGTTCTTCTGTGGAAAGAGGCTGTGGGCATTCAAGGATGTCAGCCACCTTACATGGTTGGGCCCCTTTTAATGTTAGCATTTTTGCTTAATTTTAATACAGATCTTCTTGGAAGGGGAGGTGTGGAACTAGCTTCTATCACCGCTCACTGTTAAGGGAGGTGGAGTAGGGGGAGCAAATCACTCGGTATTAGTTAAAAAAAATGAGGAAGATACTGTGTTTAAAGTGGGGGAAGCAAGGAGTGTTGAGAGCTCTCTGTTTTGTGCTTTTGATCTGCAAGGCAAAAATTCCTACCTATCTGAAGTGGTATAGGCAAAATTCCTGCATATGTACATGGTATGGTGACTGCTGTGCAGAAGGTCAGACAAAAAAATTTAAATTTTAACAATTTCAAGTTCTTTCTGCGTTATCCTCTGGAAAAATAAGAGGTGAAGGAAGAGTAAGACCCTGAGACATGCTGCTTGTAGCGATTCCTGAATGGAGGCATTGGGGAACACAGTACAGAGATGTCCAAGACCCCAGGGTCTGCAACTACATGTCCAGAACAAGGCTGACTGTATAATGTGGTAACGTGGTCAGTGTCTAGTTAAATGAGATATGAGTTCATATGAATATGGCTGTGCTACTCCTGAAATGACACTGGTGTGTTCTTGTGGTTCCTTGTGAGGTAATATGCAGATTTGTGGGCTTTTAGACGAAGGCAAAATGAGGTTTTCAAGTTTGATCTGAAAGACCTCAACTTTATTTTCTTTAGTTGATGCTGTGGTTTATGTGTGGTTCACTTTTCCTTTCCATTCTCCCTTCATTTCCCTGCCTCTCCCCAACGGCAGTAATGGTCCATCTCATCTATCAGTTCAGAGAAGCACTAATTGCAAATTGTTAGTGTTTGCAAACCACTGCAACAATGAACAGCCATCTTGGGTGAGATCAAATTTCAACTCTGCTCTCACTATAGAAATAAAAGCATGTTGTTGTCTGCTTGCCACAGATCAGCTTGTGACCCCAGGCCTGACAATGCTGTGGCCGGTGTCTAGGGAGGCGATTCATGACTCATGCAGGGGCAACAGAGCTACTTGCTTCCTATTCTTCAAAAATCCACAAGGCAAGGAAAAGTGATTCAAACCTTGAAGGCAAAACGCAGCTTTACTTCTGTATTATTTCTTGTCAGGCAAGTTGCAGGGGAGTTTGTCAGGATAAAATAAAAAGAAAAAATATTGAGCACTTTGTGAATAGACTTGGGAATGGCAAAAAAATATGCATTATACTGAAAGCCACCTGGGAGATGTGGGTAGTAGTCAGAAGAGTTGCTATAAAGGATGCTGAGTACTGTCATGGTCCCATCCTTCTGTATTCCAACTAGTGAGTATCAAGAAATGTCTATAGGAAGTCAGATTTACAAATTTCTATAACTCTTCCTGTCTACCTAGACAGGATATTCCTTTCTACAGATAAGGCACAGTTTTGCAAGTCAGAACCCAATATTCAGTGGCTAGAACCAGCTAAATCCTGGTCTTCCCAGAAGAGTAGGATTTAGCATGGCTGACTGCTGCTATTAAAACTAATTTGCCTGGCAAACTAACTAGAATTGTCTTTCCTAATTCCAAGTGGTAAGATTCAACTTGACAAGGTGGCAACTATCTAGTCATGCAAGTAAAATGCTTAGCTTAGGCTCAATTTTAAAGCTCTCAATTCTTTCAAATAAGGTAAAATAAACATAGAAAGTGTCTCCACATGAATAGACAAATGCAAGAATCCTAACTGGCTGAGGAAAATTGGAAGGATGTTGAGTCAATCTAAATCCACTGATGCATTGGTTCATATCATGGTCAGGTGAAATGATCCTGGTAATGCTCATTTTTGTAAGGGTCATGTATTTCGTAGCTGAATCCAGACAAGTTAAAAATCCACGCTCACCACAAATACGCAGATTTATGCTGAAGGCTTGGATTAAGGTAACTCCCGTAGGACCTGTAAGGATATATATGGTGTATCTTCTCCAGCAATTTGTTGGCTTTCTTGAACACCTCCTGTTCACAGAACACACCAAACAAACCATTGTCATGTCCTTTCTAGATAAAAGAAAGCTGAAGGCCTAGTCTTCGTGACTGGCTGTCAAACCTTTGCAGACTGACTGAGATAATGGAGTGAGCCAGGCCCTTGGCAACAGAACCTGGCCAGGTTTGCATGCGTGGGCTGCAGGTCAGAGCAGCTTCCAAACACTGAGCCAAGACTCTAAATGCTAGTGGAAATGCAGGTGTGGGAGGAATGCTTGCTGAATCACACAGTGGTGTGTTGGGGAGTAAGAACTGAGTATGATCTGTAAGCTGTGGGATAAATCAGAGAGCTCAGATCCCAGCAAAGATCTGTGTGCTGGGGTATTTGTGATAAGGGACCTGAAAAGGTAGTCTGGACTGAAATAGAGCAGACAATGTCAGACTGTAGTGCTCCCAGCTGAGAGCTCAAACTCACTTGAAGTCTGTGCCAAGTGATTTTAGGAACAGCTAGTTGGAGAAATGGCTCAAAGTCTGATAGACACTGGAGGCTCAAAGCAGAGGGATTTGACTGCTGGTTTGCTGATGGTGTACTGATAGTTGCTCAGGCTGTTTCTTTGGGTGAGAAGTGACAACTCATGTACAACTGGGTGCAACCATGCTTTACTATAGAATGAATTGAGGATATGATAAAGCTTAGCCGTATTACATCTATTTTATTCTTGAGCCTAAAAAAACTATTGTGACCTCCTTTCTTTTCCCTATTAAAAAAGCTTCCACAGCTGTGCTGAACCTTTGCAAAATAAATGGGGGCAGAAAAAACTGGAACAGGCAATCTCTTGCTGAAGACAGAAGTACTGTAACTTTGCATTCTGGTACCCTTGATCTACTAAGTCATTTCTCCCCTTGGTAAATTTCACATTTTTTTTTTCACACTTTATTGATTTGTTCCCCTTGTGGGACCAGTTTCATCTCAGTGTTGGTGCAAAAAGTCACTGGTTTATTCTTCAAATTTGAACCTTGTGCTTTTTACTTGAAATTAAGATTTAAAAATGTCATTCAGCATGGGAATTAATTCTTATGTCAGGTAACAGTACCCTGTGCTGTAACTTCTTGGTGCCAGCTGAAGCTCTTGAAGTTCTTGTCTGTGGTATGGACACTTGATGAATGGAGTCTACAGCAGCCCAGGCCTGGCTGAGAGGAATGACTGGAACGTCACAGGGATCTTTTCTGTTCAAGATCTGTCTTAATGCCCTCCCTGGATTGGAGCATCCACATGCTCTTCTCAAAAACCAAGGTGTGTTTTTGAGGGACAGATCCAGTGTTAGTTGTTCCCTTTAGCCCGGTAACAAGAAGCAAAGGAATGAAACAAATTTTGCTTACAATTGGCAAACTAATGTAGCTCTCAGTATTCTTTTGATAAACACAAGGTAAAAATTCTCTTTTCGTGAACACTCTCCATCTCAGTAATATGGGTAATACGGTGCAATATTGTGGATTTTTTTCCTCCCGCAGTTGGCCATTTAGTTGTGGTTTCCAAGAGAGGTCAAGAGACAAAGAGCTGTTATCAACTGTGGTTGAAGTCTTTCAGATCTTGCTTGGCTGATACAGCAGCTGGAGAAATTAGTTTCTTAGTTTTGAACATCTTTCTTCTTTGCAATTTTCTCATTTTTGTTACTAACAAAGAATAACGCTTGTCTATGTTACAGATCAGCTGCTGCTTCTGTAATTTCCTCAGTGTTTTCATTGCCTTTAGTGCTGCTGGCAACCTTTCATGGGAGGATTGCCACTGAAAAACCTTATTAGTGTCTGCAGTGTCTGCTTATTTAGGAATTCCATGGGAGATATTTTACAGAAAAGTAATGCTGATTATGCAACTGTGCATAGTATATAGGCTGAGGGGAAGAGAGCTCCTCAGCTGGCTTAAATCAGTCTCAGTCTCAAAGCTGTTGTGCAGTTCTGCAGCATCTCTCCTGGAAGCAGTGTCTGTATTGGAGAAGGCAACTGACACTGTCCTCTCAACGGCGTCACCCACTTCTTAGCCACAAGTGTGTGGTTTGTAAACTGAGGTTGAGGGACTTCATGGGTTAGACCAGTGATCTTTGTTCTTCTAGTCAGGCTGCTGTCTCCATGGGGTTGTGACATAAAGGCTACTCTCATTCTTCCCTTGGCAAATTCCGACTGTCATGACTGTCTCCCTTACTTCAAAAGGAAATCACATACAAAAGAAGAAATTCTTTATCTTCACAGGTATGATGAGTACCTGTTAAGACCCTGTTGAAAAAAATAACCAAAAATGGATTTTTATCTTGATTTGTACCACCTTGCAAGATCTGAGCAGTGAATTTTCTAGCAATTAAAACGGTGGGTAGATATCACAGAAAATAGCTTTTCATTTGGTAAACTGCAGATGTTTGGTGCATATACACACTGGCTGATCCTCATGTTGGGAAACCATCTTCTCCTCTATCGTGAGAGAACTAACAGCAAGAGATAGAGACTAATTACACGACCTGGAAGGTGTTTCAGGTTATTTGAAGGCAAAGCCAAGGCACTGAGTTGTCAGACACTTCGCAGTTGCTAATCGCATCACATCCTGTCTCAGCATAGCTGTGCTGCTGTAATAAGGTTCTTGCTGCACAAAAACTCTGCTTATTTATAGCTTGTATAATTACACATTAGAATGGCTTTAAATAGTGAGGTAGCAAACCAATCACTAGTGGCCAGCTGCTTTAAGTGGAGAAAAATATCTCGCAGTGCCAGACAGACCTTTGAGACACTGAGATAAGCTAACTGCAGTGGACCGTGGTGAAAAAAAATCTGAGGGAGTTTTAGGATGCGGAGAGTCCTCTTTGCATTGGACATCTCTGTTGGCTAGCCTGTTCATGTCCGCGTTTCTCTTATGACGTGGGTGCTTCAGAAAGATGTCTATGCTAGGAAGAAAAAGTTTGAAATCTCTTGAAAATCTGAAGCAGTTTTACTCCAATTAGGTGGGAGGAGATCACAGTTTTAGGTTGAAATGAAGTACAATCCCTTTGAAGTGCTGAATAAATAGCACCACCCTTCAGAAGAAAGAAAACTGACAATGCCTGAATTTTACTGACATGTAAAAGACACATTGTTAGCTCCTGCAGAAAAGGCAGCGTGTTGGCTTTGATGTCTGCTCTCATCCCTTTCTTCAGACCTCCATCCTGCTGTGGCCTGTGATTTATTTTTAATATGGTAAGAAACATTTTGACTTGTTTAACTGGACACCGTGTAGCCAATTCATTCTGTGCAACCCTTAGAAAACTTAGGAGAAAGAGTGCTTGAAGGTAAGG
Organism: Penelope pileata; assembly: GCA_013396635.1. Classification (NCBI taxonomy): domain Eukaryota; kingdom Metazoa; phylum Chordata; class Aves; order Galliformes; family Cracidae; genus Penelope; species Penelope pileata. The sequence goes on along the minus strand of WBMW01005471.1, from coordinate 658,683 downwards.
GGGCCCATGAGAGCTGGTCGATATTTAAACAGTACTTCTTCCAAGCTCAGGATCGGTGCGTCCCTAAGAGCAGGAAATCAGGGAAGGGCGGCAGGAGACCGCCGTGGATGAGCAAGGAGCTCATGGGCAAGATCAAAGAGAAGAAGAAGGTCCATGAAATGTGGAAAAAGGGCCTGTCCTCT